>SJYA01001837.1:0-18004 GCA_006410615.1 Neotragus moschatus | reverse complement strand
GGTGTCTGGGTTCTATGCTGAAGTTTATGTCCTGATGGAATATTGGGGTTGGTTATTAGTAAGGCCTGTCTTTCCTTGTCCCATTGTTGGTAGGGCAGATTTTTACTTTTCTGGTAATTGATTTGATTTGATCCTGGATAATGATGCTTGCTTGAGGAATAGGCTTTAGTAGGAGAAGAATGAGATGGTGAGTAGAGAGTTCAAAGAGGATGTCTGAAGTCACTGTGTCTGAACAGTCACTGTTCTTCAGTGTTGTAGTTGCTCAATGTTAATATCAGGTTTTTAAAAAAAGGCAAATGAGTTGTTTCCTCCCACCCTAAGAGGCATGGGATTTTTGTTTGTTTTTGTTTTTTTGCCATGCTTTATGTGTGTGGGATCTTAGTTCCCCGACCAAGGATTGAACCCATGCCCTCCTGCATCGGAAGCACAGAGTCCCAACCACTGGACCCACCAGGGAAGTAACAAGAGGTGTTTTTGTTTGTTTTGTTGTTTTAATCATCACAGTGACTTTGTAGTCTTCTGGAATTTGGCAGGATGTAGAAGCAGATGGAAATGTGGATACTTAAAACTGAAGCATATTATTATCTTCAAAGATGCCATCCAGTTATTGATCAAGAGGTAATGTTAATGGTGGTGGTAGTGCTGGTGCCAACCCCCCTCCCCCCCAAATCAGTAGAAAATGAATTTAGAAAACTCAGTACAGTTCAGTATAGGAGTCAGAAGTGAGTGAAGTGGTGTAGTCCAGCCAAGTGAGGGCCAGGGCAGACACGCACTTTATGGTCCAGGCTTGGCCACCTTCTCTTTGAACTTAGTCAAACTTCCATCTCTCTGGGCCTCTGTTTCCTCCTCTTTGGTTCTGGGGAAGTTGAACAGATGGTCTCTGCTCTGAGTTTCTCTGTTAAGTCCTTTTTGAAGATACTCCCCTCTTTGGAAAATACTTGTTCAGTTTCCCATAAAATGGACCAGGTCATCCATTTTATGAAATTATTATTCATTTCTAAAAGCAGAAATACTTGAGGGCTTTGAAAGCTAGTCCAGCAGGAAGTTTTTTTTTCTGGTCTGTGTAGTTTCCTTCCTCTCAGCGGGAACCAGGCCTAAACCCACATCTTCCCAGGGCATCCCCTTTGTAGTCTCCTGAAATGAATGGCCGAGGTGTTAACACCTTAGAAAGTCGTATCCAGTAAATGTGCCAAGGGAGGCGCCTTTATTTAGGAATTTTCAGTTTGTGGGTAAAGGTGGGTGGTGTGTGTTTGCAAATTTGATGACTATAAAATAGCATTATATAAAATATAAGTATTTTGATGCATGCAAATGTGGAATGCAGGAATCAAAAGAGTAAAAGAAATTGATCAAAAGTTGCCTAATTTCTAAGACAGTACTGGCCAGGTGGCTTGTCCCGGGTGTTTATGGAATGGCCAGTGGCAGCCCCACTCTTGCTGGTGACAGGAAAGCTTTGCATGCTCAGTCTGTATCATGCTCCGTGCTGCCACTCAGGGGCCTTAGGATTTCTGTTGATGGGGGGTGATATTTAATGTGCACTTATGTCAAAGCATCTTTTTAAAGACTTGGTGATGTTAAGCAGATCTTCACTGTGAGGTGTGTCAGTGGTGGTGCCTGTGTTGGGGTAACGCCCCCCGCCTCCCCGCCCCAGCCATAGCTCTATAACAGAAGCACTGAAACCCTAGGAAGAGCGGGGTGCATCCTGTCGTTGACGGAGGCAGAGGAGCATGGAGCACACTTAGAGGTGCAGAGCTATCCCAGAGAGGTCCTAGAGCAGAGTGGTGTGGAGTGTGGACTCTGGAGGTAGCTGTGCGAGTTTTGCAGCTTTAGGGAATTTACCTCGCTTCTCTGGGCCTCAATCTCCCCATCTGTACAATGGGGCAGATTTTAGTATCTCCCTCAAAAGGTTGTGCTGGGCACTCCCCCTGTGCTTCTCAGGGCACGTGCACTNTTTGCAGCTTTAGGGAATTTACCTCGCTTCTCTGGGCCTCAATCTCCCCATCTGTACAATGGGGCAGATTTTAGTATCTCCCTCAAAAGGTTGTGCTGGGCACTCCCCCTGTGCTTCTCAGGGCACGTGCACTGAGCAAGTTCCTGGGCAGTGCCAATACAGCTGGTCTTTGGACACTCCAAATACCTTTTATTCACGCAGATGCACGTATTAGAAAATAAAGAACATACTATTTTGGAACCTGGTATTTTTCTCCCATTTGATCCATCACGAATATTTCCTTTCATTACTTATTCTAATAATATGATTTTAAAGGTGCATTGTATTGCATTATTAGATATTTAAGCAGGGTTTCTTTTTTCACTCTCATAAACCACACATAAAATATTCTTATACATATGTTTTGTGTACATATCTGATTATCTCTTGGGAGTAAATTCCTGGGAGTGGAATTACCAGATTCATGGATGTGTACGTGTTAAAGCCTCTTGTCACAGACAGCCCACAATTCTTCAGACAGGAGGTAGCAAAATTTTATCTTCTTATGAATAGCCTGTGAGAGTAGATAGTGATTTTCTAAATGTAAGGCAGTGAGGAGAAAAACTGTCATTGACTATGAAATTCACGTGTTTGGGCTTGTTGGGAGTAGGCAGGAAGAACGTGGATTTAGAGAGAAGGCAAAGCTATGTCAAGAAGAGCCAAGAGGGAGCAAAAGGCTGATTTCAGGGTAGTTTAGGATTCAGACGAATTCATTTAATTGTAGTGTAACGTATACTTGCTATATAGGTGGTTTCACGCAAAGAATAAACAGTGCTTTGTTTTTGTTGATCATATATGGTAAATGTGTGGTTCTTGATTGGAGCATCTAGGGGCTCCCTGGACTGGGGTTCTGNTGGGAGGGATTGGGGGCAGGAGGAGAAGGGGATGACCGAGGATGAGATGGCTGGATGGCATCACTGACTTGATGGACGTGAATCTGAGTGAACTCCGGGAGCTGGTGATGGACAGGGAGGCCTGGCATGCTGCGATTCATGGGTTCGCAAAGAGTTGGACACGACTGAGCGACTGAACTGAATTGAACTGAATGTATCTGGTAACTCAGATTGTGAAGAATCTGCTCACAGTGCGGGAGACCTAGGTTCGATTCCTGGGTCGGGAAAATCCCTTGGAGAAGAGAATGGCAACTCACTGCAGTATTTTTGCCTGGTGAATTCCACAGACAAGTGTCTGAGACTGGTGGGCTACCGTCCTCGGGGTTGCAGACTCAGACACATCCGTGTGACTGAGCATGCACGCACACAGCAGTGGGGAGCAGCCCGTGGGTGCAGGGCCTCTGTCGTGTACAGTTTTCAGCGCCATCTTCCTTCTCATACATAACCTTTCCCAGACCTCAGCGTGGTCCACTCCGTGCGACCACAGCATTCCCCTCAGACTGGTTTGCATTCTCGCTTGAGGTCTGCACACTTGACTCAGGCTGGGGCCCCCTTTCCCTTCTCCACTTGGATGATGGACAAACCAGGGAGAGAGAAGAAGGAAGAAGTTTGTGCCTTTGTTTATGGGCAGAGCTCCCTCAGCCACTGCCCACCTGTGGCTTGTCTGCCTCTGTCCAGCAGGAGACAGGGCGATCCTGTCTCAGTCCTCTTGGCCAGTAGAAAAAGAGAGGCTTCCCAGGCCCCTAGTCTTAAGAGAAAGTGAAGAAGAATCCAAGCTAGAACTTGTCCCCTAGGCTCAGAACTGAAGCCTGTTCACTCTGTACACAGGAAGCTCAATCTGTCTCTTGGCACCAAGGCCCAAGACAATGTACCCCGGCCCTGCCCTCTGGGAACCATGGGCAGTGGGCATCTATGTGGCCTCCTGTCATGGGAACAGTGGGAGTGGAGGGTTGGGAGGTGTGGAGAAGGCGAAGTGAGAGACGCCGGCAGTCACTTAGTAAGACCAGGAAGGAGCCGCCCAGGGTCTGGGCCGTCACTGCTTCAGCTGCTTGCCCTCAATCACCCAGGTGTCCAGGAACGTCTCCAACCCAGCATGTCCCAAAGGGAGCTCCTGACCTCACTCCCGTCTGCTGTGCTCACGGCTCCACCACGGCAGCTCTGTCCTCGTTGCTCAGGCCAGAGCCCTTGGAGGCACCCTCGACCCCTCTGTGTGTCTCACTCCTGGTGTGCAGTCCTTCAGGAAGTCCCAAGGGCTGAAATGAAATGACATCCGGTCTGCTGCACCCATCTCTCACCTGTGTCCCCTGACAGCTGCCTCCTGGAGTCTTTCCTTGGTCGTGCTGGGCCTGTCCTACACTCGGCTAGAATAATCGTCCAGACACATGAGTCAGAGCTCGTCACTTCCTGCTCAGAGCCCTGAATGGTTCTTTGCTGTCACTCAGGGCAAAAGCCAGAGCCCTGGCACTGGCTTTCAAGTCCCCGCATCGAATCCCACCCCTCTCTGGTGCCCCCACTGGTCCCCCTCCATCCCCACCTTCACTCACGTCTCTCCTTCCTCAGATGCGTCAGGCGTGCTCCTGACTCTTTATTCCCTGAGTCTGGAACACTCTTCTCCCCAGGTCTACAGGCTCCCCTCCCCTGCTGACACCTTGACCTCAGGAGGCAGGAATCTGGATTTGAGGTCGGGGAGATTATCCTTGGTTTAGGACAGAGGGACTAATCCTTTTATCGCAGCTCATTGCCTTCTTGTCTACTGATTAACTAGGATGAAACTGCTGTTGGCTTTTAAACAAAATCAAGAGTGCCTGCAGGTCTGACTGGCACTTCTCCAGTCTCCACTGAGGATTCTCTGAGGGGCCAGTTCAAATAGTCAGTCTGATGTGATGGGATCGCTGACCTACCACAGGCCCAGTTTGTGAGTTTCCGTTTGGGGAAGGCTGTGCACATACTTGTCTTTTAAAAGATCAGTGCATGTAGCATTTAAGGAATATTTGGTTTAATCTGTTAGATGGGGTGGGTAGTGGTTTAGTTGCTAAGTCGTGTCTGACTCTTGCAACCCCATGGACTGTAGCCTGCCAGGCTCCTCTGTCCATGGGATTCTCCAGGCAAGACTACTGGAGTGGGTTGCCATTTCCTTCTCCAGGGGATCTTCCCAACCCAGGAATCGAACCCAGGTCTCCTGCACTGCAGGCAGATTCTTTACTAACTGAGCTACGAGGGAAGCCCAATCTGTTAGATACGTGTATATTATTGCTTGGCTATGCATTTATACCTAAAATATACAAATGATGCAGCTACAGTTTTTCTGTTTTAGTTGATTTAATTTATTCTCTTTTTCCTCTTTATTTCATGTTAATTTTCAAAAGATCTTTCTATTAAAAATAGGAAAAATTATAATTTGGTAGACAGAACATGAGTTTTAAGATCAGAGAGTATTAATTTTCATTTTTTTTTCAAGTCTGAGATTTACACTATTGGCAAAGTTAGCTTAGGCAAGTTATTTTAACTTTTATTCCTCTGTTTATTGTCTGTGGAGTAAAGATTCTAGTGCTTCTGTTCATAGGACTGTTGCTGGGATCAGGTGTGATCACGTACCCACAGGTGCTGTATCTAAAGTGTTGGGAAATTGTTGGCTGCTGTTGAGGACAGTTCAGAGAGTCAGGAAACATCACTGATGACTTTGAGACCCAAGACTCCTACTTGTAGCTACTGGCCTCTGGACCCGTTTTACTTACTTCTAAATTCTAGTTGAGATTGCATCTTTATTCTTTTCGATTATACCCCCACTCCCCCACCCCCATGCTAGAGCCCATGGAAGCACATAGCCACGTCTCTCCTGCCTGCACCCCTGCCCCGTGTGTAAACACACACACACACACTCTCCCTCTCTCTCTCACTTGCGTATTTGCTTGGGGCATTGATTTCATGGGCAGAAATAAAGATGGAGCCTGTCTTCCATCTAGGAGCTTGCTCACAGGGGCTCTGTCCTCTTTCTGTTTATTACAGATTTGATTAAGTTCAAAGTTTATTCAGCTTCTGCCATGTGCCAGACACTTGGTTGGACCCTCGGATTTAAAGCTGGAGACAAAGTGGTTCTGGCCCTTTCAAAGACTAGACAGACATGTATGGTTATGGCGTGTGCGTGCACAAGTGCCCAGTCGCTCAGTCGTGTCCGACTCTTGTGGCCCTGTGGACCGTAGTCTGCCAGGCTCCCCTGTCCATGGGATTCTGCAGACAAGGATGCTGGAGTGAGTTGCTGTTTCCTTCTCCAGGTGATCTTCCCAGATCAGGGATTAAACCCATGTCTCCTGTGATGGTAGGCAGGCTCTTTACCACTGAGCCACTGGGGAAGCCCTCCCAGGTGTAAGGGTGCTTCTTGTACCAGAAATGCATCTGCATGGTGCTGCGGGGGCTCTGAGGATGTGGGGGAGGAGGGCCACTCTCTTGACTCACCTGGAGAGGTGGGGTCGGGGGCAGTGCTGGTGTGAGCCTGCTCAGATGGGTTCCTCCCTCCTGGCCTTGCCCTCTTCTCGATCCCTGCTCCATCTGGGGGCATGGCTCTTGCCAGAGAATGAACATGCATGTACTCTGGACTTTCCAGGGAAGTCCCACTATCAGATGTTCTTCTGTAGTGCGGCCCTGCCTCTGACTTTTGGTTTGGAGAATTTCATCATCCTGCAGGACAGGGAGGCATAAAGTGACGTGTTGGTTATCTTGAAAGGTTTATGTGTGTGGGGGAGAGGGAGCAGGGGCGGGTAAGCGCTGAGAGACATGCCCAAGGGTCTACAGCAATCGGATACCTGCCAGGTGGGTCACAGGGGTTTCAGCCTGCACTCAGCCAGCCGTATCCCCCTAGCTCTTACCTCCATGCCTTTTCTCTTCTGTCTCACAAAATACGACACGTTTTCATACGGTGCTCACTGTGTATTGAGGCTGCAGAGGACGAAGGAAGGAGACGTGTGCCCCTCTCTCCAGGGGCCTCTACACGCATGCACTTAAATTGAACACAGGACCCAGGGGTCATCACATCATGTGTTCCTTTCGCATACTGGTAACAGAGTCCAAGCCCAGAAATAAGCCACTTTGGGTGGTCTGTTCTGTTCTCCAGTGAAGCCTCCTCTTCCTTCTTGGCAACAAGTGTGGAGACCTGGGCTCTGCTGCCTGGTCCCTCCCCCTGCGCCTGGCACCGTTCTGACAGCTGGGGGGTGGGATGTGTGTGCAGATGAAATCCTTGACCTCAGGAGCATCNGGTGGTCTGTTCTGTTCTCCAGTGAAGCCTCCTCTTCCTTCTTGGCAACAAGTGTGGAGACCTGGGCTCTGCTGCCTGGTCCCTCCCCCTGCGCCTGGCACCGTTCTGACAGCTGGGGGGTGGGATGTGTGTGCAGATGAAATCCTTGACCTCAGGAGCATCTGCTCTAGGTAGCCAATGACTAGTCAGTCAGCCTGTGGTTTGGAGGAAGCACGAAAGGGCTGGGGTGGGATTGCAGGTTTAAGCAGGGCAATTAGGAGGTCAGGGCTCTCTGAGAAGGTGCCATTTGAGGAAAGATACAAAAGGCTATGAACGGGATGAAGTCTCCAGGGTGCTCACAGGAGTGGGAAGGAGACAGGGACCAGTAGCCTGGCAGGATAAGAAGGCTGATCTGCCCCCGGGGAGCTGCTGGCCTCTTAATGTGGGCTCTGGGATCTGCACGTTTTTAGAACGTCTTAATTTGGAGGCTGAAGGGAGTGTGAAGGACCTGGGTCTGGTGCCCAGGAGCTCATTGTGGTTCAGCGGGTATTTAGACACAGTGGTAGGCAGGACCCGTGTGACCTGAAGCTCACGGTGAGCCTGGTGGGGACCCGTCTGGCTGTGGGACTCTCCTGTGCTTTAGTTGTCTGCTCCCAGAACCAAGTGGGCTCCTCCCACTCCTTGCCGCCCACCATGGCTAAGACAGAGCTTCAGAGGGTTTTTAGTGAAGTGGCGGAAGCCCCTGGAGGATGTGCTCGACTATCCCAGGCCTCTGCTCTGTGAGGACAGACATCTGACCCGACACCACAGTGACTCTCATCGTTCTGTTTCAGACAGCCCACTGGAGGATCCTGACCCCAAGGACACGTATCTCATCCCAAGAAACATCATGGCCGAGCCAGACTACATAGACGATGACAATCCCGAACTCATTAGGCCTCAGAAGCTAGTCAATCCTGTTAAGACGTCCCGGAACCATCAAGACCTTCACAGAGAACTTCTTATGAATCAGAAAAGGTACGATGGCTTTTTGAGCAAAGTTTTCCTTAGGGGACTTTTGAGGTAGCTAGATTTGTTTCTTGACCATGTTGAGAGCTTCCTTATTCCTTCGGGCATCCTTGAGTCAGAACATCCATGATGTAAACCCGTCTATAGGCTCAGCTGCCGCCCCCAGGATCACTGAGGGTTCTGTGGTCCTGAGTCCTCTTCTCAGATGGACACATATTTTAGAATGTGTATACAAGAGGCTGGATTAAGGATAAAAGAGCATGTCCTTCATCAAAGAGAAGTACGTTGTTTCCCCATATATCTGGGGAAACGTGAGAACCAGATACTGCCAACCTTAGCATTTGTAGAGTGGCAGAGAAAAGTCTCTAGAACCGCATCAGACTTAAAAGTAGATAAGGACCCCCTTTCTTGTGTTCTCATTTGTTTGTTTTTAGGGGGGCATTTTAGATGATTACAGTCATTTTTGTTATCACTATTTGTTTTTGGAGAGGAGTAAAGCATTTACCTCTGTCTTCCTTGTAAACCATTTGCTGGTTCCATCTGTGTAATAATGCAGTTTTGATTGTTGGGTGTGGTGTGCTCTGCTTTTTAAATTTTTAAAAAATTTATTTTATTGAAATGTAGTTGATTTACAACGTTGTGTTACTTTCTGGTGAACAGCAAAGTGACTCAGTTATACGTGTAAATATATATTCTTTTCTATTATGGTTTATCGCAGGACACTGAATATAGTTCCCTATGGTATACAGTAGCGCTCTGTTGTCCATCCATTCTGTGTATGAGTTTGCATCTGCTAATCCCAAACTCCCAGTCCATCCCTCCCCTGTTCTCCNTTACTTTCTGGTGAACAGCAAAGTGACTCAGTTATACGTGTAAATATATATTCTTTTCTATTATGGTTTATCGCAGGACACTGAATATAGTTCCCTATGGTATACAGTAGCGCTCTGTTGTCCATCCATTCTGTGTATGAGTTTGCATCTGCTAATCCCAAACTCCCAGTCCATCCCTCCCCTGTTCTCCTTTGCCTTGGCAATGATGAGTCTGTTTTCTGTGTCTGTGAGCCTGTTTCTTAGATAAGTTCATTTGTGTTGTATTTTAGATTCCACAAGTAAGTGATGTCATACGGTATTTGTCTTTCTCTTTCTGACTTTGCCTTGTATCATCGTCTCTAGGTCCATCCATTTTGTAGCACATGACATTATTTCATTCTTTTTTATGGCTGGTACTCTGCTCTTTAAGTGATTCTCAGCAAGACCACTGGGCTAGGAGAGCTGAGGATGTAAGACACATGTTATTTTCTCTAAGATCTGTTAAGCTTCATTTGGAACTGTTTTTGGGTCTTCAGACTAAAATTGTTGATCTGAATTGTGAAACTGTGGATCACTCAACCACTCACTGTTTACTCTGCCTTGGTGAAAAGGTAGCTACTACTCACTGAACTGAAAGATGTGCAGACAAAGCTAAGCACTGGGGTAATGTTTTGGAAGGAAGGCTTAATTAAAAATAAAACTTTTCAAAAAGGATATGAGGGGCATTTTTATGGTAATTCTCCGTCTGAGTATACCTAGGCCAGAACTCCTAACTCCTGTCCCAGGAACTCTCTATGATTACATCTCTCCCTCCAGAAGTGGTCATGTGTTTTGCTTTCTGTCACCAGCATGACAGTGTGCTGCTAGGTTAACCCTTATTCAACAGAATGTGACTTTGATCCTTTTTGAATAAGTGCTTAACTTCTACCTGTCTTCATCACATAAAAGTTAAAACAACAGTAAAACCAAATGGGTATCATCATGCCCAAAGTGAAACAGGACTATGTAAGTTCCTCAGTAGGCCAAAGAATTTGGAAGCTGTCCCTGAGAAACCACATTTGCATTTTGCTGGAAAGATGGAAAGGTTAATATCCTCTAAAAGAGAGTCGGAGAAGGCAATGGCACCCCACTCCAGTACTCCTGCCTGGAAAATCCCACGGACGAAAGAGCCTGGAAGGTTGCAGTCCATGGGGTCGCTGAGGGTCGGACACAACTGAGCGACTTCACTTTCATGCATTGGAGAAGGAAATGGCAACCCACTCCAGTGTTCTTGTCTGGAGAATCCCAGGGACGGGGGAGCCTGGTGGGCTGCCGTCTGTGGGGTCACACAGAGTCGGACACGACTGAAGTGACTTAGCAGCAGCAGCAGCAAAAGAGAGTAGCTAAATGGTTTTCTGAACAAAAAATTTTCTGACTGTCTTTATCCCTTGGATCTTAGTTTCCTTGTCTGTCAAACAGCACTAGGACACTTAGTTGATCTCTGGGAAACATTCTAGTTCAAACTGTTGTTGGTTTGTTTGTTTTTTCTATAGCATCTACAAAAAGGCTCCATGTCAGAAATAGAGGCAAAAGTTACCCAACATTGGCAGCTTTGTCGTTGTTTGAATTAGAGGCTCTACACTATTCTGCAGAAATGTATGTAGCAGCCTGGGTCATACCTGTACAGGTAGAACATTACTGGTTTGGTTTGTGCAGTGAATCTGTTTCCAGATTTCCTGGAGTAGATTCATCCTGTGAGGATGCATCATCCTCCTGTTGGCCTTTCTCCTGTGCTTTTCTCTCCTTGTTTGCACAGCTGACCTCAGCTGGGCCCAGCTCAACTGCTTTTAGAGAATGCTCATGTTCTCTTGAGCACCAAGGTGAGGAGAGCACATGGGCTTTGAGGTCAGGGAGAAATGGTATGGATCCGGTTCAATATTTAACTTGTTGTTTAGTCGCTACGTCATGTCTGACTCTTTGTGACCCCATGGACAGCTTGCCAGGTTCCTCTGTCCATGGGCTTCTTTGTGCAAGAATACTAGCAAGGGTTGCCATTCCCTTCCCCAGGGGATCTTCCCAACCTTTTATGATTTTGGACAAGGTCTTCCTTCCTGAGATCTGTTTCTTCATCTATTAAGTGAGGGATAAAAATAATCCTTCTTAGAAAGATGAAAATGAAGGAGAACATGTATAAACATCTACTAAAATACCTGACCTATGTAAGACATGCTCAGTTAGCACCACCCATCTTTCCACTTACCCTGTCACAGCATATGAAAAATCCCTATTGCCTTTTCCTGTTTTTCTCTGAAGAGTTCTGATCTGGTTGTAGAAATGTATTTAAAAAAATAAAATAAAAGTTGCAAGATCAAGTGAGTATATTTTATCCTACTTCTTTAGGTTTTTTTCAAAGGTAAAGTCTTAGTTTGGTAGAATCCTCTTATTAGAAATACAACTGGTTTTAGAGTAAAGACTTCTAAAGCGGTTTCTTCTCTTATATTCCTCTTCTAACACATATACTTTTGCACAACTTTGGCTTTTTATTTCTACGTTTTAGTATCAAATAATAGAAAGTATCACATTAATAGTATGTATGAATGAATGAATAAAAGTTGCTCAGTCATGTCTGACTCTTAGTGACCCCATGGACTGTATTATAGGCTGCCAGGCTTCTCTGTCTATGGCATTCTTCAGGCAAGAATACTGGAGTGGGTTGCCATTTCCTTCTCCAGGGGATCTTCCCAATCCAGGGATCAAATCTGGGTCTCATGCATTGCAAGCAGATTCTTTACCATCTGAACCAGCAGAAAAACATTGATAGTATGTATATATTCAGTTAAAGGATTGTCATACTTGCTGACTAGTTTGTACCGTAATGAAATTCTATTGACTTTTCTGCAATTTGTAAAGGGCTTTCCCATATTTTATCCAATGATTTTTTCAGAAACCCAGTGTATGTTGTTTTGGAATTGCTCTAATTTGATATGTGAATGAAGGGAAACTCTTCAGGGTACCAGCCTAAAGAGTCTTCTCAAGGTGACACAGTAGCTTTTTGGAATAAAAAAGGGTTGAAATCAATATAGAATTATGTATGTCTTTAATTATATATATCTTTAAAGACAGCTATGAATCAAATTTAATAATAATATGAATGACGGACTTCCCTGGTGTTACAGTGGTGAAAACTTGGCTCCCAGTGCAGGGGTCCTGGGTTCAATCCCTGGTCAGGGAACTAGATCCTGTGTGCCCCAACTAAAGATCCTGCAAGCCCCAAACAAAGACTGAAGATCCCAAGTGCCACAACTAAGGCTTGGCACAGCCCAATAAATAAATAAATAATTTTAAAAAAATTACATAAATGAGAAGAAGGGGTAGGAATAGGAGAGGAAGATAGAACTGAGATCACAGAACAAGCTTTGTGGAACCTTTGCTCTTGTGACTGCATATTTGGCTCAAATCTCTGTCGCAGTTCAAAGAGTTGTTGGAAGCACCTTCTAGAGATCAGAAGACAAAAGCAGAGTTCGTGCTTAGGAGAGCACATTCTCATAGGTGTTCTCACACCACATCTCATACTCCTTCAAGTATTCTGCTCTTCTGTTTGCCAGCTTCTGGACCCAGCTAAGTTTCAGGTTAAAAGTCTTTAAATTTTTTTGAAAAGATGTTTTTGATGTGGACCATTTTTAAAGACTTTATTGAATTTGTTACAATATTGCTTCTGTTTTATGTTTTGATTTTTTTGGCTGAGAGGCATGTGGGATCATAGTTCCCTGACCAGGGATTGAACCCCCATCCTCTGCATTGGAAGATGAAATCTTAACCACTGGACCACCAGGGAAGTCCCTAAGAGTCTATATTTTGATCTGGTCATGCCACTTGGTCTGATGATTAAAACCTTGTGTTAGAGTGCTCAGAGTCTTTAGCTATTTTCATAAAATGGCAGATTGCAAGAGGCATTATTTTTGATACTTGAAAGATCAGTGCTTTCAGATACTTGAAAGATGAGTGCTTAATTTCTGATATAATTTAGAGAATCTGGCTTCTCTAAAAAGAGTATCCATGCTAAGTCACTTCAGTTGTGTCTGACTCTTGGCGACCCTATGGACTGTAGCCTGCCAGGCTCCTCTGTCCATGGGATACTCCAGGCAAGAATACTCCAGGCAATGCCCTCCTCCAGGGATCTCCCCAACCCAGGGATCAAGCCTGCATCTCTTATGTCTCCTGGATTGGCAGGCGGGTTCTTTACCGCTGAACCATCAGGGAAGGCCTTCTAAAAAGAGTCCTTTGGGACAAATATAGAATACCCAGCTACCCTGCATCCCCGCCGTTGGATCTTTGGCTTGTACCTTTCAGTCAGCAGTTTCCAGGACTTTCTGCAGTTGGCGTGCTTTGCTAGACAAACGATTAGTTCCTTGATAAATGCTTATTGCTGTGCAACATGAAAAAAAATAAGGGAAGTTGAGGTAGAAATATTTGCATTTGAATCAAAGCAGGTAGAAAGGGCTCAGTCAAAAATGTAGAGGTGAGCTGACCAAACCAGAAGATTCCAAGATTCAAGATCAAGGGCTGGAGAACCAAAGGCAACCCTCCTCCTCCCCCATAAAGGAAAATATTAGGCCAAGAGGCTTGACTGGGTAGGCAGGGGAAGGGAGTGTGTTGTGTTAAAGTTTGTGCCAGACCTTCCTCTGCCTAGTGCTGACTTGCATGATGGTTTCCCTGTCACAGGTTTAAGTGTGGCTGCCGTGTGGCTGTCACAGGTTTAAGGTGGGGTGGTCCAGTCGGTCCCCAGATGTGTTCAGTAGTTTCTATGAAAAGTGAAAGGGACCTTTAAAAGTTGTCTGTCTGTTTTCATCAGTGACGGTGGGAATATAAATTGTTGCAGCCTAGTTGGAAAGTGATTTGGCCATCCGCATCCAAATCCAGAATATGCAGATGCTTAGCCAGCAGTTCTGCTTCTGAGAATGTTGCCAACAGAAATACTTGGATAGGACAGATATAAATGGTCGAGGAAGTCTCTTGCCTCCTTGTGTTCCGTCGGGGGCAACTGGAAACATCCTAAATGTCTCATTATAGGCGTGGCAAAATTTTGGCACTTCTGTGCTCTGATAAAGGTATAGATAGTATAGGGGAGCACAGACTAGATGGGGAGTTATCTGTGGATGCAGTAGTGTGGGGAGGGCTTCCCTGGTGGCTCAGTGGTAAAGAATCCACCTGCCAATGGAGGGGACTCAGGTTCCATCCCTGGGTTGGGAGGATCCCCTGGAGGAGGAAATGACAACACACTCCAGTATTCTTGGTTGGAAAATTCCATGGACAGAGGATCCTGGTGGACTACAGTCCAAGAGGTCACAAAGAATCAGATACAATCGACCAACTGAGCCAACATGCACGCAGGAGTGGGGAGCAGTCCTTGGGTGTAGGGCTGCTATCTTGTACAGTTTTCAGAGCCACCGTTCACCTAGAACACCATGCGCGTGGTGTGCCCAGTAGATGTCGACCAGGGGGGAGTTGAGGTGTGCTTTCACTGTGTGTCTTGCTAATACGTATATGTCACCTAACTTTTTTCAGAGTGTCAGTCGCTAAGTCGTGTCCAACTCTTTGTGACTGCATGGAGTGTAGCCTCTGTCCGTGGGATTTGCAGGCAAGATTACTGGAGTGGGTTGCCATTTCCTTCTCCAGACGGTCTTCCCAACCCAGGGATTGAACCCAGGTCTCCTGCATTGCAGGCAGATTCTTTACCATCTGAGCCACTAGGGAAGCCCTATAAAACAATGTTTTTTTCAAAGAGGACTTACTAATTTGAAAAATCAACTTGATCTGCTATAAAAGTCACAGTAAGCAATTCAGGAATAACTGTTGGTCTTGAGTTGTTGACCATGGCCCCCAGGCCAAGTTGTGAGTCATCAAGTGATTGAAAGTTCTTGTTAATTGTATATGTCAGAATGGATTAAAGATAATCAGTGTTGTCATGCAGAGGCTTATACTGTCATTTTTATGAAACTTTAGAGAAACTAATTTCTGTCTGTGTATGCTCTCTCTGTGGAGAAGGCAGTGGCAATCCACTCCAGTACTCTTGCCTGGAAAATCCCATGGACGGAGGAGCCTAGTAGGCTGCAGTCCATGGGGTTGCTAGGAGTCGGACACGACTGAGCAACTTGACTTTTCACTTTCATGCACTGGAGAAGGAAATGGCAACCCACTCGAGTGTTCTTGCCTGGAGAATCCCAGGGACAGGGGAGCCTGGTGGGCTGCCATCTATGGGGTCACACAGAGTCGGACACGACTGAAGTGACTTAGCAGCTTGCAGCAGCATGCTCTCTCTGAAGTCTGATCCAGTTTTAGACTCAGAGAATCACATAGATAGTGATTGCCTTTTTCCATTTAGCACAAAGTTAAGTGAGCTGCTTAATAAAATATTAATTAAATTTGTATGACTTCTTGACTATTATAAGTGCAGGACATTTATCATATAAGCGCCATTTTCCTGAGTTTTGTGTTACTAAATATTTTATCTTACTGCGCTATTGGGTAAAATCTTTGAACAGAAAATGAGTACGTGTATTAGTTAAACCCATTCACATGTTTCTGTAGAGTGCCAGCTTAATGCATCATACATCAGTTTGTTCAACAGCTTTTGCGTAATCCAGAAGCACTTAATAACAGTTGAGGTTAGTTTCTCCAGTGAATTATAGTTTGAAATTTAAATTGTGCAGGTAGCTAAATTCTTAATTCTATAATTTAAATCCCTTAACTCTGTAAGTGTCATAGTGAGAGTTTTTAATAGTCATGAAGCTCAGTGGGTCTTTCTCAGATTATTTACACACAGATTTTCCAGTGCTCGGTGACACCTAAGTCTATAGGAGGAAAGTACCGTAAGCAACTTGTTTATTGTACTGAGTAAAGATTTGGTTTCTGGACTAGTCTGTCTATACTTCTCTCCTCCTCATACTATGTTAATAACTAGGAAACAAACTGTAATTAAATCACAAAATAGCCTCTTTTATTTCACTGGAAATATGGATGAATTTAATATTTTCTTTTCTTTTTTTTAAACCAAAGGTTCTGCTAATGAAAATGGGGAAAGGGAAGACATACATGTTATTTTGAGGTCTATGTCCTTATCTTCAGTGATGGATTATGCTCATCTTTACTTTATAAAAAGCAGCTTTGAAAAAATCATTTATTTAAAAAGTAGATAGAGAGCAGAGATGCCAGAATTTTAAAAATTCCGATAGATGAGGAAGTATGATGTTTGCAAGTGTGATTAGTTTGCAAAATATGATAGGGTGAACTTGAAAGAGATTGAAGCAAGGGTGTTGTTGAGATTCTTAAAACCAGAACATGTTTTGGAAATTCTTTAAGTTATTCAGATGACTCCTAGTTGATTAGTCACCTTAACTAATTGGAGCAGTTTGGAGAACAGCCACGGAGATTGATGGGCCTGGTGCACAGACTCCCAGGCATCATTATTGAGGCCAGCAGTGTGTAGGGAGGCACACAGGCCTCCTCGGTCCTGGGCTGATCCAGCAGAGCTGGTTTCCTGCAGCCCAGAAAAGCACGAGTTCCTTTTGGGGCTGTTTGTGCTCGTGGGTGCCAGTGTGATAGCACTGTCACTTACACGCTTGGCTGTCTGGCCTTGGTAACGCTCTTCCTGTTCCGTAACTTGTGTTTTTGTCATCAGTGTGAATACTGAGTTGAGATACTTTAGGGGCCAGTGGAGACTGGCTCAAGAGAGGGAGGACAGTGAAGAGGAGGTGGGCAGCTAAGCTAGCATGAGGGTCAGGGCATGAGGGGGAGTCCAGACTGGAGAAACCCTGAGGAGCAACCTGGCCAGCAACCCTGGCTGAAGAAATGGAGACTGGGCAAATCCCAGCTGACTTTAGCATAGAAATCCCTTCTACGAAAGTGTCAGTGAATGTCCTTCCCCTGACCTGGCTCAAACCTTTCAGATGAGAGTTGCCGGGGAATGGCCTGAGTTTGGGCTTTGTTTTGCCCCATTTGAAGAGCTGGCAGCCTGATCCATCGCTCCCTGAAGCCTGACTTCCAAGCGTCGTCAGCAGTAGAACTGTGTATCTGGAATGGTTCCAGAGCGATGGGCTGGGAGTCGGGATCTGGATTCTCTGTGGCCATGACCCCAGCAGTGATGGAGCCTTGGGTGTGCCTTGGGATGTGTGAGAATCCTCTACCAAGTCTGAAAGAGGGAGAGTTGGAGGAGGTTTCCAAGCCATTTTGTTGTTGAGCTTTCTTCTATCTTCTCTACAGGCTGCATTTAATACTTGGGGTCAGGGACTCCATCTTGGGAAACTTCCCCTGGAATTCTGGGTGGAGGCAACTTCCTCTCCAGTATAGGTGACCATCACACGCTCTTGAATGAGCGTGCTATTCCTGATCTTCCCCCACAAACCACAGACACTAGCCTCCCTTGCATGGCCTAGTATCTGGCATGCAGTAGAGATTTTATTGAGCGGTGGGTTTTGCTTACGCTTAAAAAGATGCTTTTGCCCTTTTCTCTCATGCTTGTGAATTTCTGAGGCTCCTCAGTGCTGACTGTTAGCTGGTAGTAGCCGTCACAGTCATGCTAAGTTACTAGACCCTTCTGTGGTTCATGCCTAAATTTCTGATCATGAAAGATGCATCTGTTAGATTACAACTTTTAAATTTTGTTAATGCTTTAAATTTTTTTTCAATTTAATTTTCTTTTTTTTACTTTTTTCAATTAAAAAAATTTTTTTTGAGGTACAGTATTGCGTTAGTTTGAGGTGTTCAGCAAAATGATTTGTTAATGCTTTTTTTGCAGGGGACTTGCCCCCCAGAATAAACCAGAACTGCAGAAAGTGATGGAAAAGAGAAAACGAGATCAAGTAATAAAACAGAAGGAAGAAGAAGCACAAAAGAAGAAATCTGACTTGGAAATAGAACTATTAAAACGGCAGCAGAAGTTGGAGCAGGTAAGGGTGATTGGGGGTAAAGGAGGGGGGTTTTTATTGAGATAGTTGACATAAAATATTGTTTGAGGGAAAATACGTTGACTTGATACATTTGTATCACATTTGTCATTGTAGTGTTAGCGCACACTTCTGTCATATAATTACCCTTT
>SJYA01001836.1:101716-242776 GCA_006410615.1 Neotragus moschatus | reverse complement strand
AAACAAAGACCTGGAAGGACTGTCCTCTGTAAGTGATTGAAATCGCCTCTTTACCATGCTCCTCCTTCAGGATGCCCACACTCCTGACTGTGTATTTCGGCCTTGTTTCTGTCTTCAGTAAACAAACTGCTTCTCCATGTGCTCTCCCCACATGTTATGCTGTGTCTCTAACAATAAGCCTTGTACCTATTTTTACAGTTTTTGCCTCCTTGAAATATCCTTGCTTTCAAACAGGGAAAAGAGCCAGGGTCAGTTTGCTTCTAGCCTCTAATCCCTGGTTGTTTGATGGCTAGGATTCCTGGTTTTCATCCAGGCTACCCAGGTTTAATTCCTGGGCAGGAAATTAAGATCTCTCTTCAGGACTGCTCACTGCTGCTTCTCTGAGATCAGTACCGGATCCAGTGTAAATGAATTCCTTCTATTCTACTTCCCAGCAAATACATGAATTTTTGCATTAAAATTAACCCTTCACTTTTCATCTAGCTGACAGTAACAGGTAACTGTAGGCTATTCGTAAAAATAAGTCTCCACTTCTTCCTTTATCAAAATGTTTTTTAAGCTCCCCATGTGTCATTAGTGGTAAAGAACTCACCTGCCAACGCAGGAGATATGAGAGATGCAGTTTTGATCCCTTTGGTTGGGAAGATTCCTAGAGAAGGAAATGGCAACCCACTCCAGAATTCTTGCCTGGAGAACTCCATGGACAGAGGAGCCTGGCAGCCCACAGGTTNTAGTGGTAAAGAACTCACCTGCCAACGCAGGAGATATGAGAGATGCAGTTTTGATCCCTTTGGTTGGGAAGATTCCTAGAGAAGGAAATGGCAACCCACTCCAGAATTCTTGCCTGGAGAACTCCATGGACAGAGGAGCCTGGCAGCCCACAGGTTGAAGTTGAAAACAGTTGGATATGACTGAAATGTTTTAGTCATATCAATCTTCACCACTCACTGTCACTATATTTATTGCTGTTTACTCCTTCCTCTTAAAATAGAAGTTCCAGGAGACAGGGATTTCATCTGCTTTTTCAAAACTGTTCTTTGGGGGTCTAGAACAGTGTAAGGTACATAGTCAGTACTCAGTAAATATTTGTTAAATGATTGAAGAAATATATGAAATGAATCAGAATTATTAAAGAAAAACCACCAAAATATGTATGACCTTAAAATTAATACAGATGCTTGTGAAGAGACCCAGCAGCAAAAAGGAGTCTTCACAATTACCTGAAATTATGGTAAACTGGTTTTTGAGAAAGATGACAAAACAATTACATAGGGAACAGATAGTCTTTTCAACCGATGGCTCTGGGACAAATGGATAGTCACAAGCAAAATATACATTTGAACCCCTATCCCATACCATTTATGAGAATTAATTCAAAATGGATCAAAGACTTAAGTGTAGGAGCTAAACTATAAAACTTTTAGAAGAAGACATAGGAGTAAAACTTGGAGCCCTTGGAATAGGCTATGGATTTCTTAGCTATGACGCTGAAAGCACAAGTGACTAAAAAATAATGGACTTCATCAAAATTAAAAATTTTGTACTTTTGTTCACCAAGCTGGTGAACACCTGTGAATTGGCAAAAGGAGAGTGTGAAAGGCCGGAGGGCTTCTGTGGTCCCTCCTGGCTCTCTCCCTACCATTCCATCCATGGATTTTTCCTGCCTTCCTCATTTTCTGTTCAGAATAAGAGGCTAAGATTGGCAGGGCAGGTAGTGAGGAGAGCAGATATCATGGCCTGCCCTGTTTCCTTCTGTCCCAGGCAGAGAGGTCAGGGTCACTGACTGGGGCAGGAGCCACCTGGGTCCAGTCCAGGGATGGGACACCCCCCTCTGATAGTCCCTCTTGGAGTCTGACCACTAGATATGTACTGCACCATTAAGCACCAGCCAGAGCAGAATCAGCAAAAACAAGCTCAGTCTGAGGCCTGCCTGCTGACTGTTACATTTGCAAATCAGGTTTTTCAGCTACAACCAGCAGGTTAACAAGAGCTTCATTTTGTTTCCATGACTCTGCTCCCCTAAGGGTCAGGAAAGCAGTAACCATATTCTCCTTTTATAAACTGTAGGGCCCATGTGGAGGTAGATGGTGGGGAAACTTGAATCCTATGGACACCTGGGATGCTAGAAATCAGGTATTTATATGGGAAAATTGGCCTCTAGAGAGCAGGAGTGGCCTACCAGTTGCACCATAGTGGAGCCCATGGGAGTGTTTCTGGTCTTATTTGGCCACTGAAGACCCTCAGGGGACTGGGTGGTGCAGAAAGAGCCTGGCTGGAGGTGCTGGGGAAGCTGTAGGATGGCCCTAGCCTCCTCTGAGTCACTCAGCCTTGGTCCAGGTGCTGGGTGGTGGTCTGGCTCTCCGCGTGACTGTGGCCCTTTCAGCAGATATGGAGCTAACCTTCTGTCCCTGTCTGTGCAGAGCTGAGATGTGTTGGGGGAAGGTGCTGGTCCAGTGTCCTCATTTTAGGGGGGCACGTCAGCATGTCGGCCACTCCAGTGGCCTCCTCCTGCTCTTGGACCACAGGGAGGAGAGCAGAAGCCTGNGTGACTGTGGCCCTTTCAGCAGATATGGAGCTAACCTTCTGTCCCTGTCTGTGCAGAGCTGAGATGTGTTGGGGGAAGGTGCTGGTCCAGTGTCCTCATTTTAGGGGGGCACGTCAGCATGTCGGCCACTCCAGTGGCCTCCTCCTGCTCTTGGACTACAGGGAGGAGAGCAGAAGTGTGTCTGCCTGTAACTGTGTCTCAGTGTGTCTGCTATCAGCATACACGTGTGTGGGTGGTTTGTGGGCACATGTTCAGGAAACCTTCTCTTAGCTGAGTGCCCAACCCATTCTTCTCCGCAGCTCAGGAAACTATCCTCATAGGCCCCTTAAGTTCTGTGGCCCTAGACTGTGCCTACCTGGCCAGTGCCTGAGGGCCTACCAGCCTGCCTGCGGCTGTATTCCTCCCACTCGTTCTCTGCCCAAGATGTTCCATATGGTGTCTCTCCACACATGGAACAGAGGTGGGTAGCTCACATGCAAGGATGACTCCCACATCACCACTGACACATGTCTGCACTACTCCCAAGATGCTCTGCACCTGCATCGTTCCTTTACATCATCTGCTGATATGTGTGTGGTCCCTGAGGCCAGTTATTGTGCTAAGTTCATTACATTGACTTAGATAAGGAAATGGCAACCCACTCAGTATTCTTGCCTGGAAAATTCCATGTACAGGGTAACCTGGCGGGCTGAAGTCCATGGTGTCCCAAAGAGTCGGCCACAACTGAGCAACTGAGCACATTACATTGACTGACTCCAGATCCTCAACTCATTCCCGCATAGAAATGCTGTTATCACTCCCACTTTACAGAAAAGGAAATGGAAGCACAGAGAAGTGAAATGACTGCCCAAGGCCAGGGGTTTCTAATGAGGAAGCTGGTGTTGGAACCCAGTAATCTGGCCCAATGCTGTTCCTTTACCCTCTGTGTGAACCATGACAGCCATTCCAAGGGCCAGGCCAGCTCATTTGGGTCCTATCTTTACCTCAGATCGGTTGGGTGGCTGGGACGAGGGGACAAAGGCATCTGGGATGCAGACCTTGGCCCCAATGTCACCGTCATCTCCTTCCCATGGTCTCAGAGCTAATTCCTAACCCAGACTCTGCAACCTGGCCTCTCTGGCCACTGGAGTTCCTAGAGTTGGAAGGGGGGCATTTTCCAACTGAAACACCCAACTAGATCCATTTTTCTCTCAACTGAAAGCAATGCGCAAAGTGACAGATATTTTCTAAATATGCATCTTTCTCTGGTCAAAAAACAAACCCAAACTGGGCATCTGGCTGACAGCCAGGAGAGAGCAAGAGGCAGACCTGCTGAGGGTCCACCCCTCATCCCACCAGGGCTCTCAGGGGAGAGGTGTGGGACTATCTGACCCTCCACTACCCTCCTGACCACAGACATTCCTCAACTGTTCCCCTGAGTGAGCCCATATCAACAAATAGTCCTAGCTTACTGAGGAGTTTAACAGAAGCTTTGTCGGTTTAACTGATTCTGTCTCCAGGGAACCAACTGCTGGGTGATCCTGGTTGGCTGAGCCATGCAGCCCATGTGACCAGCTGAATGGCCAGCCCTGCCTGTCAGTGTCACCAGCTGCCTGTCAGATGGATGGACCCTCAGATCCTGGAAAGGCTGACAGACAGATGGACATCTGACATAAGAGGGGAGCCTGGACTCAGCAACAGCCCCAGCCACCCTCTGGACTTGAGGTCCTGCTTGGCGCAACCCTGCAGAGCCCTGTAGTGCTCAAAGGAGAACTGCCTCAGCATGGATTTTTAATGTGTAGTCCAATGAGCCCTTAAAATTCCTAGAAATTCATGTACCCTTTTTTGAGGAGAGGGCTTCCCTGGTGGCTCAGATGGTAAAGAATCTGCTTGTAGTGTGGGAGAACTGGGTTCAATCCCTGGGTTGGGAAGATTCCCTGGAGAAGGGAATGGCCACCCACTCCAGTATTCTGGCCTGGAGAAGTCCATGGACAGAGGAGCCTGATAAGCTACAGTCCATGGGGTCACAAAGAGTCAGACACAACTGAGTGACATTCATTTTGTGAGGAGAGGACACTTTGAAATTAACTAGCTCTCAAGGATGACTATCTTAGACCTTAAGGAAATCAGCAGCCACCCCTCCAAGCACCCCATTTAGAAGGTCAGGAAGATGTCAGTATAAAATCTCACCAAATTTCATTTGACTCCCAGAAATCAAGGTGGCATGGAAGTTCCTTAGAGGGATGTTGCTTTTGGGAATGACAAGTGTTAAGATGAGTCGTGCCCCTGCCCTCATTTATATACAGAAGCTCTGACTCTCAGTGCTATGGTATTTGTAGCACCTTTGAAAGCAGATTAGGCTTAGAAGAAGTCATGGTGGTAGAGCCCTCATGGTGGAATTTCCCAGTTCAAAACTGGGAAAGGAGTACATCAAGGCTGTATATTGTCACCCTGCTCTTTTAACTTCTATGCAGAGTACATCATTTGATATGCTGGGCTGGATGAATCACAACCTAGAATCAAGTTGCCAGGAGAAACATCAAGAACCTCAGATATGCAGATGATATCACTCTAGTGAGAGAAAGTGGAGAGGAACTAAAAAGCCTCTTAATGAAGATGAAAGAGAAGAGTAGGAAAAGTTGACTCAAAAGTCAACATTCAAAAAACGAAGATCATGGCATCTGGTCCGATCACTTCATGGCAAATAGAAAGGGAAAAAGTGGAAACAGTGACACATTTTATTTATTTTCTTGGGCTCCAAAATCACTGCAGACAGTGACTGCAGCCATGAAATTAAAAGATGCTTGCTCCTTGGAAGAAAAGTTATTGCAAACATAAAAAGCATATTAAGAAGCAGAGAGGGAGAGAACAAGATGGCAGAGAAGTAGGTGGACATGGAGTACATCTCTCCCCATGATGATACACCAGGAATACACCTTCAGACACAGAAGTGCATGCAGAACACCAGCCGAGAGTGGACAGGAGTACCTGACCAGTGGAAAAGAATATATAGAACTATGAAAAACTCGGTAGGACGAAAGAACTAGAGGGAAAAACAGGAGTGTTAGTAGGACTGGACCTGCCCTCGGCAGGTGGGGGAACTGAAACAGGGGTCCAATCACCAGAGGAGGGCAATTGTCTGAGTCAGAGGAGAAACATTTAAGGCTGAGAGTGAAACAGTTGATCTATGGCAGCGTAAATGGAAGGAGAATCAGACAGTACTTGCTGCAGCTATACATATGCTGGGCAGGAACATGGGTCTCCTGGAAGGAGCAGCGGCTGGGAGCTGGAGTTTAGGGGGTGTGAAGCAATCCCAGTGCGAGGGCTGCTGTTGACTGTGGCGAGACAGATCCAGGGGATGTGAGGGAGGGGCTTGTGGTGGGAAATGCCTGTGGAGGAAAGCCAGGCAGCCATGGAAGCAAGGCGAGACTGCTGAGCCACGTGTAGGGGGTGGAGCCATCACCATGGCCTCTCCCTCTCCACACGCCAGTATCTGCAGCTGAACAGTAGAGACGCTGGCCCTCAAATGCCTGGCGCACTGAACTACAGAGTAGGACCCCACCCAGGGTGCCCCTTTAAGTGTCTGATGCACTGATCTACAGAGTAAGACCTCAGAAAAGGGATCTCTCTAAGTGCCTGAACAGGCAGAGCTATGGAGAAAGACTGGCCAAAGAGGCTTTCTGATCGTCAGCTACAGGGGGCTCAAAAAAAGACTCTGATAGGGCCATAACTTCTGCCACAGAGGCAATCTGTGTACCTGAACACTTGGCACCACTATGGTCCCCGCAACCCAAGCAGCTGTACCACCTTCACGCTCAACTCTCATTGGGGCAGAGCTGCCACAGGCAAAAAAAAAAAAAAAAAAAAAAGTCTTGTGTTTATGCGCATAGAGTTGCTTTGGTCCTGTCCAACTCTTTGCGACCCTGTAGACTGTGGTCTGCCAAGATTCTCTGTCAGAGAAGGGGTTCTCCAGGCAAGAATACTGGAACGTATTGGCCAATACTGTTTGCCATACCCTTCTAGAGCACTGTATTTCCTGCTGCTCTAGCCACCAACCCCCTGAGTACATGGTGCTGCCAGAACCCCTGCGACCCAAGTAGATGCACCCTTCCACACCTGGCCCTCCCAGGGGCAAACCCAAGCCCTCTAGGACAGCCTCAGGAGCTAAACCCCAGTGGACAGCCCACATATAGAGGTGGAAATAAAACCACAATTAAAACCCAGGGGCAGTGTGACTAAGGAAGAAGACCCAAAACCTTCCCACCAGCTGTACAAGCTGCAAATTAAATCCACTTGATCAACTAAGCAGACTCTGTGCCTATGGAATATATAAAAGCCCACTGAGAGCTCCCACAAAAGAACACACACTAGCTCTGATAGCTGTGGACATTGGAGGCAGGAACACACAGGAGGAGGACCAGATTAGAATCTGAGCAGCCTCCACAGTAGGTCCAGAGATCACTATAGTGTTGGAGGGTGTCCTAGGGAGGTAAGGTGTACTGTGATTCCCAGTGTGGGAAAGGATTCTGACAGCAGTGACTCAAGAAAAACATTTATTATTCTCTCTCTCTCTCTCTCTCTCTCTTTTTTTTTAACATATTCTGTAGATTCTTTGGGGTTTTTTTCTTGTCCCCCCCCTTTCCCCCTCTGTTGTAGTTGTCAATTTTATTGGCAATAAGAAAATCCATTAAGCTTTTTAGCTTTTTTTTTTCTTTTTCCTCAGTCATATTTTTTATTGTTGTTATAAACTCTGCCTCTATGATAGGCTTTTGCAGTTCTGTGGAGTTTTCCTCCTTTTTTTTNAAAAAAAAAAAAAACATTCTTAGCTCTCTGTGTAAACTCATAGAGCATGTTCCAGTGTATTTGATGGCACATATTTTGAAATGTATCAAACCAGTCAATTCCAAAGGAAATCAACCCTGAATATTCATTGGAATGACTGATACTAAAACTGAAGTTTCAACACTTTGGCCACCTGATGCAAAGAGCCAACTCATTGGAGAAGACCCTGAACAACTACTGATGAGAAAAATCAGAAGACTAACAGAAAAGATCTTCTACAGCTAAAGAAGGAACCACAATGAAATGGTAGGAGGAACAGATATGGTAGAGTCAACACCCATAGCGCCAGGTGGGCAACCCACAAGCAGGAGGATAATTATAATGGCAGAGGTTCTCCTTAAGAAGAGACTTAGACCCACCTCAGGCTCCCCAGCCCAGGGGTCCTGCATCAGGAAAATGAGGCCCCAAAACATCTGGCTTTGAAGGCCAGCAGGGCTTACTTTCAGGAAAACTAGAAATCTCTTGTGGTAGAGGACTATGATATTGGTAGATGTGATTTTGGAATCCTTCTAGCTTATTAGCACTGGGACCTGGCCCTGCTCCTCAGCCTTTCAGCACCAGTACTGAAAGGCCAAGCAACTAGCCAGGCAGAGGCACAGCCCCGCCCACCAGCAGGCCTGCTGCCTTAGGACTCCACTGAGTCCACCGCCATCCTAGGTCCCAGTCCTGCCCACCAGAGGGCCCAGGACCCTGCCCCACTCACCCAGTGTGCAGCACTAGCCCTGGGCCACCCAGGGCCCTGCAGTCAGAGACCCTGGGGACTGTTTCTACCCACCAATGGGCTAGCACTAGCCTTGGGACCAACCTCACTCCCCAGTGGGTAGCACCAGGACCCTATGGGCACTGGCCCAGTCCAATAACAGGCCAAAACAACAATCCAGGACCCCAGGGCCCAGTAATCAAAGAATTAGGGACCCATATCTGTCCACCAGTGAGCTATCCCCAGTCCTAGAACCCACTAGACTGCAGCCTCACCTGCCAGTGGGCAGAAATGAGCCCTGGGCTCCCCTGTGGCCCAGCCCTACCCAGCAACAGGTCAGCACAAGCCCAGGGACTCCATGGGCCCTGATCTTGCCCCCCAACAAAGCAACACCAGCTCTTCATCCATCTGACACAGGATCTAGCCCTACTCACCCATGTGCCAGCATCAGCTTTGAGATACCCAAGACCCCACAGTTGGCCATGTCAGGAACTGACTCTACCCATCAGCAGGCTGATACTAGACCTAAGTGGTTGCACAGCTCTGCAACCACCCACTCCAAAACCCAGCTCTGCCCACCAATGGGCCAGCACTAGTCCTGGGACACACATCCCTGGGACACACATCTCAGAGCTCTGCAGCCAGCAGACTCGTGACCAAGCCCTACCTCAGAAGCCAGCAGCCTTCACATAAGGCAGGGCCCAACAACCAACTAGACCAGGGGCCAGCCATGCCTAGCAGCCTGCCCACAATAGTCAGCTCTCCACAGCAGAATAACCCATGCAACCCAAACAGAGCAGACCACTAGAGCACAGAGCTCTGATGATCAGTAGAGAGTGTACTGCTGGGATGCATAACATATCTCCTACAAAGAGCCACTTCCCCAAGGTCAGGAAACATAACCAACCTACTGGATACATAGAAATAAAAAGGAGAAACTAGGCAAAATGAGGCAATAGAGTATGTCCGAAACAAAGGAACAAGATAAAACACCAAAGAATAACTAAATGAAGCAGGATAGGCAATCTACCCAAAAAAGTGTTCAAGGTAATCATCCGTAAAGATGCTCAGAGAACTCAGGAGAAGATTGGATGAACACAGTGAGAAATTACAAGTTTTAAACAAAGAGAAAATATAAATAACCAAACAGAAATGAAGAATATCATAACTGAAATGAAAAATACACTAGAAGGATTTAGTAGTGATACAGAGATGACACAGAAATGATGATACCGAGAAACTGTATCATCTGGAAGACAGAGTTGGGGAAATCACTCAAGCCAAATGAAAAACAAATATTTATAACAAGAAATGAGGACAGTATAAGAGATCCCAGGACAACATCAAGCATATTGACATTCACATTATAAGAGTGCCCAGAAGGAGAAGAGAAAGAAAGGGGCAGGTAGCCTTTCTGAAGACATAATAGCTGACAATTTTCCTAAGCTGGGAAAGGAAACAGGCATCCAGGTCCAGGAAGCACAAAGAGTCCCAAACAAGATCAGCTCAAAGAGGATCACACCAAGACATACTGCAATTAACAGAGCAAAAATTAAAAAGAGAGAATATTAAGAGCAACAAGGGAAAAGCAGCAAGTTACAGAGAGGGGAACTCCCATAAGGCTGTCAGCTGACTTTTCAGCAGAAACTGTGCAGGCCAGAAGGGAGTGGCATGACATACTTGAAGTATGAAAGGGAAAAACCTACTATCAAAAATATTCTACCTGGCAAGACTTTCATTCAGATTTTACAGAGAGATCAAAAGTTTTACAGACAAGCAAAAGCTAAACCCCAGCTTTGCTTGCTATCTCCTTCATAAGAAATGATAAAGGGATTTCTCTAGTCAAAAAATAAAAGGCCACAACTAGAAACATGAAAATTATGAAAAGCCTCATTAGTAAAGGCAAACATACAATAAAAGTAGTAAATCAGTCATGTATACAGCTAAGGCAAAGGTCAAAAGACAAAAGAAGCAAAATCTATATCTGCAATAAGTAGCTAAGGGATACACAAAAGAACATAAAATATTATATCAGAAACAGTAAACTTGGAATGGGGAGTAAAAATGCAGAGTTGTTAAAATGTGTTTGAACCTAACAAATCAGCAACTTTAAAATATCACATGTATATATAGATTAACTATAACATCTTTGTACAGTGACATTGTAATGGGACTTAACACAGTGATCATTTTTGAATGGACAGAAATATCAAATCACTATGTTGTACAACAGAAACTAACATAATGCTATAGGTAAATAATACTTTTAAAACAAACTCATAGAAAGAGAGATCAGATTTATGGTTACCAGAAGCAGGGAGTAGAGGGAGGAGAAATTAGGTTAAGGTGGTCAAAGAGGCAAGCTTCCAGATATAAGATAAAGAAGTACCAGGGAAAAAAATTAAAAAAAAAAAAGTACCAGGGATGAAATATTCAGCATTGATGTATGCTATATGTGAGAGTTGTTAGAGTAAATCTTAATTTTTTTTATTTCTTTTATTTTGTATCTATGTGAGATATTGGTTGTTTGCTAAACTCATTATGATAATCATTTCATGATGTATGTAAGTCAAGCCATTATGCTGTACACCTAAAGTTACAGTGTTATATGCCAATTACATCTCAATAAAACTGGAAGAAAAAATCTGAAGCTCTAAATAAATAGTTTTTGCTGCTGTCATTCCACCTTCTAGGTTTTAACAGTGACACAGAAATACACTGGCTTTGGAGCCCACAGTGGAGCCCACTGAGCTTAGTTAGCCACTAGGTGCTTGACCTTGAACACATCATGGCAGGCTCCTGATCCCAAGGTACCAGAATGCAAAATGATGGCAACAATATGCACTTTACAAAGTGACTTGTGTGAAGATAAAAGATAATATATGTGAAGCAGAGCGATGTGTGTTGTTTAAAAAAGAGTGGGGAGAACAAGATGGCAGAGGAGTAGGTTAGATATGGAATACATCTCTCTCCATGGATACATCAGGAATACACCTTCAGACACAGAAAGGCATGCAGAACACCAGCTGAGAGCGGATAGGAGGACCTGACCAGTGGAAAAGAATATATAGAACCACACAAAACTCAGTAGGACAAAGGAACTAGGGGGAAAAACAGGAGTTAGTAGGCCTGGACCTACCCTCAGTGGGTGGGAAAACTGAAGCAGAGATCTGATCCCCACAGCGGGGCAATTGTCTGAGTCAGAGGAGAAACATTTAAGGCTGAGAGTGAAACAGCTGATCTGTGGCAGTCTGAGCGGAATGAAAATTAGACAGTCCTTGCCATAGCCATACATAAGCTGGGCAGGAACTCAGGTCTCCTGGAAGGGGCAGCAGCTGGGAGCTGGAGCTTAGGGATTGTGGAGCAATCCCAGTGTGAGGGCTGCTGTTGACTGCGGAGAGATAGATCAAGGAGATGTGAGGGAGAAGATCATGGTGGGAAATGCCTGTGGAAGAAAGCCAGGCAGCCATGAAAGCAAGGCGATACCGCTGAGTCATGCGTATGGGCCGAAGCCATCACCATAGCCTCTCTCTCCCCACACACCAGCGACAGCAGCTGAACAATAGAGAGGCTGCCCCATCAAACGCCTGATGCACTGAACTACAGAATAGGACCCGGCATGCAGGGTGCCCCTTTAAGTGCCTGATGCACTGATCTACAGAGTAGGACCCCAGTCAGGAGGCCCCTCTAAGTGACTGATGTGCTGAACAACAGAGAAGGACCTCAGGCAAGGGAGTCCTCTAAGTGTCTGGATGGGCAGAGCTACAGAGAAAGACTGGCCATAGAGGCCTTCTGATCCCCAGCTACAAGAGACTTGAAAAAATACTCTGATAGGGCCATAACTCCTGCTGTGGGGGCAGTTTGTGTCCCTGAACACTTGGCACCACCAGGGACCCTGCAAGTCAAGCACCTGCACCACTCTCATGCTCAATTCTCACTGGGACAGAGCTGCCACAGCAAAAAAAAAAAAAAAAAAAAAACCAAAACAAAACAAAGTCTTGTGTTTATGCGCACAGGGTCGCTTTGGTCCTGTCTGACTCTTTGCAGCCCTGTAGACTGTGGCCTGCCAGACTTCTCTGTCAGAGAGGGGGTTCTCCAGGCAAGAATACTGGAGCCTATTCGCCAATACTAGCTGCCATACCCTTCTAGAGTACTATATTTCCTACCACCCTAGCCACCAACCCCTCTGAGTACCTGGTGCTGCCAGAATCCCTGTGACCCAAGCAGCTGCACCACTTCCACACTTGGCCCTCACAGGGGCAAACTCAAGCCCTCCAGGGAAGCCTCAGGAGCTAAACCCCAGTGGACGATCCACATATAGACATGGAAATGAAACCACAATTGAAACACACAGGCAGTGTGGCTAAGGGAGAAGACCCAAAACCTTTCCACCACCTATACAAGTTGCAGATTAAATCCACATGATCAACTAAGCAGACTGTGTCTATGAAATATATAAATGGCCATTGAGAGCTCCCACAAAAGAAAATGCACTAGCTCTGATAGCTGTGGAAATTGGAGGCAAGAACACACATGAGCAGGACCAGATTAGAATCTGAGCAGCCCCCACAGAAGGCCCAGAGATCAGTACAGTGTTAGGGGACATCCTAGAGAGGTAAAGTGGACTGTAATTGCCAGCGCAGGAAAGGACTCTGACAGCAGAGACTCAGAAAAACATTTATTATTCTTATTTTTTGACTTGTTCTGTAGATTCTTTTGGATTTTTTTCTTTTTTCTTTTTTTCCTTTTCCCTCCCTCTGTTGTAGATGTCAATTTTATTGGCACTTAGAAATTCAATTAAGCTTTGAGCTTTTTTTTTTTCTCAGTCACATTTTTTATTGTTGTCATAAATCTCTGCTTCTACATTGGGCTTTTCCAGTTCTGTGTAGTTTTCCTTTTTCCTTTCTTTTCTCTTTTCTGAATTTTAATTTTTAATTTTTTTAACCTATTATTATTTCTTTTAAATTTATTCCTTCGTTTGCTTTCCTACTATTCATTTCCCCTTGCAGTTAATCTTTAATGCATATAAATCTTTAATGTATATACCTCTATTTAACTTTGCATATCTATTCTTTCTTTTCTTTCTCTCCTTTCCTCTCAGCATATTTGTTAGTTTTATTTTCATTGCTTTATTTCCCAATTGGCACCTTGCTTTAGTTTAGTTTTTCCAGTTTGTGCTTTAATTAGTTTTGTTCTGGTAGATATAATTTTTNTTTATCTACCTCTATTTAACTTTGCTTATCTATTCTTTCTCTCGCCTTTCCTCTCCAAATATTTTTAAGTTTCATTTTCACTACTTTATTCTCCAGTCGGCACCTTGCTTTAGTTTTGTTTTCCACTCTGTGCTTTAATTAGTTTTGTTCTGGTAGATATAATTTTTGGTTTCCTTTGTTTTCCAGGTCAATCTATTGTACTTAATTTTTGTTGGACTGTTTTGATTTTGCTTATGGGTGTATATGTGTATATTCAGTCACACTTTCTATTATTGTTATAAACCTCTGCCTCTACATTGGGCTTTTGCAGTTCTGTGGAGTTTTCCTCTTTTTCCCTTTTTTCTTTCTTCTTGCATTTTTTTTCATTTCTCCTTTTTTATAATTGTAATTTTTAAATTTTTAAGCCTATTATNTGCTTATGGGTGTATATGTATATGTGTATATTCAGTCACACTTTCTACTGTTGCTATAAACCTCTGCCTCTACACTGGGCTTTTGCAGTTCTGGCATTCTCCTTTTCCCCTCCTTTTTTCTTTCTTCTTCTGTTTTTTCTTTCTCTTTTTTATAATGTTGTTTTAGTATTTTTAAACCTATTATTTTTTCTACATCTATGCCTTCATTTGTCTTTTTTACTGTTCTTTTCCCCTTGCAGTTAATCTTTAGCATATATAAAACTTCTTCATCTACCTCTATTTAACTTTGCATACCTATTCTTTCTTTCCTTTCCTCTCAACATATTTGTTACTTTTGTTTTCATTGCTTTATTCTCCACTTGGCACCTTGCTTTAGTTTTGTTTTCCAGGTTGTGCTGAAGCTAGTTTGTTCTTAACTGGTAAATATAACTTTTGATTTCCTTTCTTCACCAGATCAATCTACTGTATTATTGTTGGACTGTTTTCACTTTGCACCTGGGTGTATATGTATATGTGTATATTCCATTATTTTAATTATTATTTGCCTGATTTTGTAACTGCCATTTTTCTGGGCTTCATCTTTGGTTTCTTGTTTTTGAATAATTGTTTTACTCTCCCTTAATGCCATAACAAGCCACTTGTGGAATCTTCATTCTTGATCAGAGACCAAACCCTGAGCCTTTGGAATGGGAGTGCTGACTCCAAGACTCTAGACTTCAGAGAACTAACTGTGGGGAATATCATATAGCGAGAACTCACACAAAGGAAATCACTTGAATACAAGACGTGGCATCACCCAACCACCAGTAGCACCCTGTGAGAGCACCTCATCTAAACAACAAACAAAACAAAAATACAAACCTGATCATCAGCAGACAGGAGTATCACCTCACTCAGCCTTGCCCATCAGAGGAAAAATAAATAAACAAAAAATCAGCACAAATTTCACCCTATACAAAGCTCACACAAACCACTGGACCAAGCTTAGGAGGGCAGAAACAAAAAGGAAGAAAGAATTAAACTTTCCTTGAAGCCTGGGAAAAGGAGACCTCAAACACAATAACATTAAAAAAAAAGAAGAAGAAAAGGCAGAGAAATACTGCACAAATGAAGGAACAAACTAGAAACACAGAGTCCAAATAAATGAAGAGGAAGTATGAAAATTCTCTGAAAAAGAATTCAGAATATGACAGTAAAGATGATCAAAAACCTTAAAAACAAAATGGAGAAAATGCAAGAATCAATTAACAAAGACCTAGAATAATTAAGGAATATGCATACAGAGACAAACAACACAATTACTGAAACTAAAAATACTCTAGAAGGAATAACAATATCTGAAGCAGAAGAATGAATCAGTGAGCTGGAAGATAAAATGGTGGAAATAACTTCTGAAGAGCAGAATAAAGTAAAAAGAATGAAAAGAGCTGAGGACAGTCTCAGAGACCTCTGGGACCATATCAAATGCACCAGCATTCAAATTATAGAGGTCCCAGAAGGAGAAGAGAAAAAGAAAGGGTATCAAAAAATTTTAAAGAGATTATAGTAGAAAATTTCCCCAGCATGGAAAAGGAAATGGTCAATCAAGTCCAAGAGGCACAAAGAGTCCCATACAGGATAAATCCAAGGAGAAACATGCCAAGACACATACTAATCAAACTAACAAAGACTAAACACAAAGAAAGGACATTAAAAGCAGCAAAGGAGAAGCAACAAGTAATATACAAGGGAAACCCCATACACTTAACAGCTGATTTTTCAGCAGAAACTCTACAGGTCAGAAGAGAATGGCAGGATATATTTAAAGTACTAAAAGGGAAAAAGATACAATCAAGATTACTGTACCAGCAAGGATCTCATTTAAAATTGATGGAGAAATAAAAACTTTTCAGACAAACAAAAGTTAAGAGAATGCAGTACCACCAAACCAGCTTTACAACAAATGTTAAATGGAGTTCTATAGTTAAGAAATACAACAGAAGAAAAAAGATCTACAAAATCAACCCCAAACAATTAGAAAATGGCAATAGGAACATATATATCAATAATTACTTTTAATGTAAATGGATTAAATGCTCCAACCAAATGACAGACTGGCTGAATGGATACAAAAACAAGACCCATATACATGCTGTCTACAAAAAATACACTTCAGACTGCAAGACACATATAGACTGAAACTGAGGGGATGGAAAAATATATTCCATGCAAATGGGAAACAAAGAAAGCTGGAGTAGCAATCCTCATATCAGACAAAATATACCTCAAAATAAAGGAGATTACAAGAGATAAGGAAGGACACTACATAATGATCAAGGGATCAATTCAAGAGGAAGACATAACAATTGTAAATATCTATGCACCCAACATAGGAGCACCTCAATACGCAAGACAAACACTAACAGACATAAAAGGAGAAATTGACAGTAACACAATAATAGTAGGAGACTTTAACACCCCACTCACACCAATGGACAGATCATCAAAACAGAAAATTAATAAGGAAACACAAGTCTTAAATGATACATTAGATGAGATGGATCTCATCGATATATTGAGGACTTTCCATCCAAATGCAGAAGAGTACACCATCTTCTCAAGTGCACATGGAACACTCTCCAGGATAGACCACATCTTGGGTCACAAATCAAACTTCAGTAAACTTAAGAAAACTGAAGTTATATCAAGCATCTTCTCAGACCACAACACTATTAGGCTAGGTATCAATTACAGAAAAAAAATGTAAGAAACACAAATGCATGGAGATTAAACAACACATTTCTAAATAACCAACAGGCTGCTGAAGACATCAAAAGGTAATTCAAAAAATTTCCAGAAAAAAATGACAATGACCTATGGGATGCAGAAAAAGCAGTTCTAAGAGGGAAGTTTGTAGCAATATAATCCTACCTCAAGAAGCAAGAAAAACAGCAAATAGACAACCTAACTTTACATCTAAAGCAACTGGAAAAAGAAGACCAAAAAAAACACAAAAAACAAAAATCCCACCCAAAATTAGTAGAAGGAAAGAAATTATAAAGATCCAAGCAGAAATAAATGAAAAAGTAATGAAAGAAACAATAGTAAAGATTAATAAAACTAAAATCTGGTTCTTTGAGAAGATAAAATTGACAAGCCTTTAGCCAGAATCATCAAGAAAAAAAGAGAGAAGAATCAAATCAACAAAATTAGAAATGAAAAAGAAGAGATTACAACAGACAGTGCAGAAATATAAAGGATTATAAGAAACTATTATGAACAACTATATGGCGATAAAATAGATAACCTGGAAGAAATGGACATTCTTAGAAGAGTTCAATCTTCTAAGACTGAACCAGGAAGAAATGGAAATTATGAACAACCCAATTAGAAGCACTGAAATAGAAGCTGTGATCAAAAATCTTCCAAAAATCAAAAGCCCAGGACCAGACAGCTTCACAGGAGAATTCTATCAAACATTTAGAGAAGAGCTAATGCCTATCCTTCTAAAACTCTTTCAAACAATTGCAGAGGAAGGAACACTTCAAAGCTCATTCCAGGAGGCCACCATCACCTTGATACCAAAACCAAAGACAACACAAAAAAAGAAAACTACAGGCCAATATCACTGATGAACATACATGCAAAAATCCTCAACAAAATGTTAGCAAACAGAATTCAGCAACACATCAAAAATCTCATACACTATGATCAAGTTGGGTTTATTCCAGGGATGCAAGGATTCTTCAATATACACAAATCAATCATTATGATATACTATATTAACAAACTGAAACATAAAAGCCATATGGTCATCTCAATAGATGCAGGAAAAGCCTTTGACAAAATTCAGCACCTATTTATGATTAACACTTCATAAAATGGGCATAGAAGGAACCTACCTCAACACAGTAAAGATCATATATGATAAGCCTTCAGCAAACATTATTCTCAATAGTGAAAAACTGAAGTTCTGGAAGTCTTAGCTATAGCAATCAGAGAAGAAAAAGAAATAAAAGGAATCCAGATGAGGAAAGAAGAAGTAAAGCTCTCACTGTTTGCAGATGACATGACATGTACATAGAAATCCTTAAAGACAGTACCAGAAAATTACTAGAGCTAATCAGTGTATTTAGCAGGATACAAAATCAATACACAGAAATCACTTGCATTTCTATATACTAACAATGAAAAATCAGAGTAATTAAGGAATCAATTCCATTAACCATTGCAACAAAAAGAAATATCTTAGGAATAAACTTACCTAAGGAGATGAAAGAACTGTACACAGAAAGTTATAAGACACTAATGAAAGAAATCAGAGATGACATAAACAGAATCAATATTGTAAAAATGACCATACTACCAAATGCAATCTACAGATTCAGTGCAATTCCTATCAAATTACCAATGGCATTTTTCACAGAACTAGAAGAAAAAATTTCACAATTCACATGGAAACACAAAAGACCCCAAACAGCCAAAACAGTCTGGACAAAGAAGAATTGAGCTGGAAGATTCAACCTTCCTGACTTCAGGTTATACTTCAAAGCTACAGTCATCAGGACAGTATGGTACTGGCATGAAAACAGGAGTATAGACCAATGTAACAAGATAGCCCAGAAATAAACCCATGCACCTATGGGTACCTTATTTTCGACAAAGGAGGCAAGAATATACAATGGGGCAAAGGCAGCTTCTTCAATAAATGATGCTGGGAAAACGGCACAGCTACATGTAAAAGAATGAAATGAGAACACTTTCTAACACCATACACAAAGATAAACTCAAAATGGATTAAAGACCTAAATGTAAGACCAGAAACTATAAAACTCTTAGAGGAAAACATGGGCAGAACCCTCAATGACATAAAGCAAGATCCTCTATGACCCACCTCCTAGAGTAATGGGAATAAAAACAAAAGTAAACAAGTGGGACCTGGTTAAACTTAAAAGCTTTTGCACAGCAAAGGAAAGTACAAGCAAGGTGAAAAGATGATCCTCAGAATGGGAGGATATAATAGCAAGTCAAACAACTGACAAAGGATTAATTCCAAAATATACAAGCAATTCATACAACTTAATACCAGAAAAACAAACAACCCAATCAAAAAATGGGAGAAAGACCTAAACAGATATTTATCCAAAGAAGACTTACAGATGGCTAACAAACACATGAAAAGATGCTCATCATTGCTCATTATTAGAGAAGTGCAAATCAAAACTGCAATGAGACATCATCTCATACTGGTCAGAATAGCCCTCATCAAAAAGTCTACAAACAATAAATGCTGGAGAGGGTGTGGACAAAATGGAACACTCTTGCACTGTTGGTGGGATTATAAATTGATACAGCCACTATGGATGATAGTATGGAGATTCCTTTAAAAACTAGGAATAAAACCACTATATAACCCAGCAATCCCACTCCTAGGCATATACCCTGAGGAAACCAAAATTGAAAGAGACACATATATACCATTGTTCATTGCAGCACTATTTACAATAGCTAGAACATGGAAGTAACCTAGATGGCCATTGACAGATGAATGGATAAAGAAGTTGTGGTATACATACACAATGGAATATTAGTTAGCCATTAAAAAAGAATACATTTGAGTCTGTTCTGATGAAGTGGATGAACTAAGAACCTACTATACAGAGTGAAGTGAGTCAGAAAGAGAAAGATAAATGTCGTATTCTAACACATATATATGGAATCTAGAAAAATGGTACTGAAGAATTTATTTAAGGGCAGCAATGGAGAAACACATAGAGAATAGACTTATGGACATAGGGAGAGGGGAGGAGAGGGTGAGATGTATGGAAAGAGTAACATGGAAACTTACATTACTGTATGTAAAATAGATAGCCAACAGGAATTTGCTGTATGACTCAGGAAACTCAAACAGGGGCTCTGTATCAACCTAGAGGGGTGGGATGGGGAGGGAGATGGGAGAGAGTTTCAAAAAGGAGGGTATATAAATATATCTATAGCTGATTCATGTTGAGGTTTGACAGAAAACAGGAAAATTCTGTAATTATCTTTCAATAAAATATAAATTAATTAAAAAAATAGAAGCAAAAAAAAAAAAAAGAAGAAGCAGCAGAGAAATCACTTTGATGATAAAGGCCTGGATAGTCAAAGCTATGGTTGTTCCAGTAGTCATGTATGGATGTGAGTTGAGTTCAGTTCAGTGGCTCAGTCATGTCTGGCTCTTTGTGATCCCAGGGCTGCAACACACAGGCTCTCCTATCCATCGCCAACTCTCAGAGCTTGCTCAAACTCATGTCCATCGAGTTGGTGATTCCATCCAGCCTTCTCATCCTCTGTTGTCTCCTTCTCCTCCTGCCTTCAATCTTTCCCAGCATCACAGTCTTGTCTAACGAGTCCATTCTTGGCATCAGGTGGCCAAAGTATTGGAGCTTCAGTTTAACACCAGTCCTAATGAATATGAAGGACTGATTTCCTTTAGGATTGACTGGTTTGATGTCCTTGCAGTCCAAGGAACTCTTAAGAGCCTTCTCCAAGACCACAGTTCAAAAGCATCAATTCTTCTGCGCTCAGCTTTTTTTATGGTCCAGCTCTCTCATCCATACATGACTACGGGAAATACCATAGCTTTGACTATATGGACCTTCTCCGCAAAATAATATCTCTGCTTTTAAAATACATTGCCTAAGTTTGTCATAGCTTTTCTTCCAAGGAGCAAGCTTCTTTTAATTTCATGGCTGCAGTCACCATCTGCAGTGATTTTGGAGCCCAAGAAAATAAAGTATTTCACTATTTCCATTCTTTCCCTGTCTGTTTGCCATGAAGTGATGGGACCAGATACCATGATCTTAGTTTTCTGAATGTTGAGTTTTAAGCCAGCATTTTTCACTCTCCTCTTTCACTTTCATCAAGAGGCTCTTAAGTTCCTCTTCACTTTCTGCCATAAGGGTGGTGTCATCTGCATATCTGAGGTTATTGATATTTCCCCTGGCAATCTTGATTCTGGCTTATGCTTAATCCAGCTTGTCATTTCATATGATGTACTCTTCATATAAGTTAAACAAGCAAGGTGACAATATACAGTCTTAATGCACTCCTTTCCCAATTTGTAAACAGTCCATTGTTCCATGTCTGGTTCACTGTTGCTTCTTGACTTGCATACAGATGGCTCAGGAGGCAGTTAAGGTGGTCTGGTAGTCCCATCTCTTTAAGAATTTTCCACAGTTTGTTGTGATCCACACAGTTAAAGGCTTTAGTGTGGTCAATAAGACAGAAGTAGATTTTTTCTGGAATTCCCTCGCTTTTTCTAAGATCCAACAAATTTTGGAAATTTGATCTCTGATTGCTCCACCTTTTCTAAATCCAGCTTGTATATCTAGAGTTTCTTGGTTCACATACTTTTGAAGCCTTGCTTGAAGGATTTTGAGTGTTACCTTGCTAGCATGTGAAATGAAGGCAATTGTAGAGTAGTTAGAATATTCTTTGGCATTGCCCTTCTTTAGGATTGGAATAAAAATTGGCCTTTTCCAGTTGTGGCTACCACTGAGTTTTTCAAATTTTCTGGCATATTGAGTGTAACACTTTCACAACATCATTTTTTAGGATTTGAAATAGCTCAACTGGAATCCTATAACCTCCACTAACTTTGTTTATAGTAATGTTTCCTAAGGCCTACTTGACTTCACATTTCAGGATGTCTGTCTCTAGCTGAGTGATCACACTATTGTAGTTATCCAGGTCATGAAGATCTTTTTTGTGTAGTTCTTCTGTGTGTTCTTGCCCTCTTCTTAATATCTTCTGCTTCTGTTATGTCCATATCATTTCTGTCCTTTATCGAGCCCATGTTTGCATGAAATGTTCACCTGGTATCTCTAATTTTCTTGAAGAGATCTCTAGTCTTTCCCATTCTGTTCTTTTCATCTATTTCTTTGCATTGTTCAGTTAAGAAGCCTTTCTTATCTCTCCTTACTGTTCTTTGGAACTCTGCATTCAGTTGGGAGTATCATTCCCTTTCTCCTTTGCCTTTTGTTTCTCTTCTTTTCTCAGCTATTTGTAAGGCCTCCTCAGAGAGTCTTTTTGCCTTGCTGCATTTCTTTTTCTTGGGGATGGTTTTGGTGACCACTTCCTGTACAATGTTATGAAAGTTCATGTCTCTCAGTTGTTGAGGCTCTATGTTAAGGATTTATTATAGATCATCTTGTTCAGTATTCACAATAACCATATGAAGCGGTATAACTGATTTCAAAGAGGCAAAATGACTTTCCCAGGTTGACTTGTTATGGAGAACTAGAGTCAAGATGAAATTCAAAAGTGTTGGCTTCAAAGACTACCATATTTTGTTTCTCTTTTTGCATAGAAACTAGATGTCAATTACAAACAATTGTGATTTGCTCCCTGAGCAAATGAATTCCTCCAAGGAGAGAGACTGGTATTACTTACCAAACACTTTGCTTCAGCTTACTCCCAGCTCCCCATCCCCACTTCAAATACTTAAGACAAACTGAGCCCACCTCTCCATTGAACTCTATCTGAGGTCAACCCAGGGTTGAACTTGGTCCTTAGTTCTTTTTCTGATCTAGCTATAGCTACGGCATTACTTATCCAGGAAGGTGTGAACCTAGGTTGTAGCAGCAGGAGAGTCCGTGGATCTTTGTGCCTGAGAAGCTATAGGTGTGGACACATACAGAACTCAGCCTGGGCTGAGCTGTCGTGGAGGCTTGCTGGCTGCAGTGGGGTATTGCCCAAGGGCCCTGCAACAGCCTTGGGGAATTGTGGAGCCCAGCACAGTGCTCTCAAACTTCGGTGCCATATTAGCTGTCGCTTGCTTTGTAACACTATCTCAAGTTTTGTGGTTTAATACAACTGCCATGTATTATCTCTTACAGCTTCTGGGGTCAGAAAGCCAAACTTGTGGGTCAAGGCACATTGGGGTCAGTTAACCTCTGCTTCACAATGCCTGAGGCTTCAGCCAGAGGCTTGAAGGCTGAGGAACTGGGATCGTCCAAAGGCTCAGTCATGCATCTGCCTGGTGGTTGATTCTGGTTGAAATCTTAACTGCGGCTTTTAGCTGTAACACTCACACAGGGCCTATGTAGTCTGAGCTTTCTCATAACATGGTGACTGGGTTTCAGAGGCGAGCACAGAAAGGGAGAGCACAAGAGCACCAGAAAGCACCAGGCAGAAGCTGTATCCTCCTGATGAGCTAACCTCAAAAGTTACATAGCATCACTTCCACAGGACTTCACAGCTTGGAGAAACCACAAGACCTCATCAAAATTTAAGGGGAGGGAACCTAGATTCCTACCTCGTGAGAGAAGAATGTCAGCTACAAAACAAGAAAAGCAGGTGGAATGGAGTAAAAGTATAGATGTGTCTTTCTTTGGAAAATGATATCTGCCCCAGTTGTGTAGTGAATCTCCATGCCAGAGAATAAGGCTGCAGGTCCAGGTCCCAGCCCTAGACAGCCTCATTCAGTCAAGTTGGGTTCAGGGCTGGGAACTTGTACTTTTGCAGTGGGTTCTAATGTGGATGATCCTTAAGAATGACTGCCATATGGGTTGAGGACTTGGGTTCTGAAGTCAAATCCCAATTTTGGGANGGAGCCCAAGAAAATAAAGTATTTCACTATTTCCATTCTTTCCCTGTCTGTTTGCCATGAAGTGATGGGACCAGATACCATGATCTTAGTTTTCTGAATGTTGAGTTTTAAGCCAGCATTTTTCACTCTCCTCTTTCACTTTCATCAAGAGGCTCTTAAGTTCCTCTTCACTTTCTGCCATAAGGGTGGTGTCATCTGCATATCTGAGGTTATTGATATTTCCCCTGGCAATCTTGATTCTGGCTTATGCTTAATCCAGCTTGTCATTTCATATGATGTACTCTTCATATAAGTTAAACAAGCAAGGTGACAATATACAGTCTTAATGCACTCCTTTCCCAATTTGTAAACAGTCCATTGTTCCATGTCTGGTTCACTGTTGCTTCTTGACTTGCATACAGATGGCTCAGGAGGCAGTTAAGGTGGTCTGGTAGTCCCATCTCTTTAAGAATTTTCCACAGTTTGTTGTGATCCACACAGTTAAAGGCTTTAGTGTGGTCAATAAGACAGAAGTAGATTTTTTCTGGAATTCCCTCGCTTTTTCTAAGATCCAACAAATTTTGGAAATTTGATCTCTGATTGCTCCACCTTTTCTAAATCCAGCTTGTATATCTAGAGTTTCTTGGTTCACATACTTTTGAAGCCTTGCTTGAAGGATTTTGAGTGTTACCTTGCTAGCATGTGAAATGAAGGCAATTGTAGAGTAGTTAGAATATTCTTTGGCATTGCCCTTCTTTAGGATTGGAATAAAAATTGGCCTTTTCCAGTTGTGGCTACCACTGAGTTTTTCAAATTTTCTGGCATATTGAGTGTAACACTTTCACAACATCATTTTTTAGGATTTGAAATAGCTCAACTGGAATCCTATAACCTCCACTAACTTTGTTTATAGTAATGTTTCCTAAGGCCTACTTGACTTCACATTTCAGGATGTCTGTCTCTAGCTGAGTGATCACACTATTGTAGTTATCCAGGTCATGAAGATCTTTTTTGTGTAGTTCTTCTGTGTGTTCTTGCCCTCTTCTTAATATCTTCTGCTTCTGTTATGTCCATATCATTTCTGTCCTTTATCGAGCCCATGTTTGCATGAAATGTTCACCTGGTATCTCTAATTTTCTTGAAGAGATCTCTAGTCTTTCCCATTCTGTTCTTTTCATCTATTTCTTTGCATTGTTCAGTTAAGAAGCCTTTCTTATCTCTCCTTACTGTTCTTTGGAACTCTGCATTCAGTTGGGAGTATCATTCCCTTTCTCCTTTGCCTTTTGTTTCTCTTCTTTTCTCAGCTATTTGTAAGGCCTCCTCAGAGAGTCTTTTTGCCTTGCTGCATTTCTTTTTCTTGGGGATGGTTTTGGTGACCACTTCCTGTACAATGTTATGAAAGTTCATGTCTCTCAGTTGTTGAGGCTCTATGTTAAGGATTTATTATAGATCATCTTGTTCAGTATTCACAATAACCATATGAAGCGGTATAACTGATTTCAAAGAGGCAAAATGACTTTCCCAGGTTGACTTGTTATGGAGAACTAGAGTCAAGATGAAATTCAAAAGTGTTGGCTTCAAAGACTACCATATTTTGTTTCTCTTTTTGCATAGAAACTAGATGTCAATTACAAACAATTGTGATTTGCTCCCTGAGCAAATGAATTCCTCCAAGGAGAGAGACTGGTATTACTTACCAAACACTTTGCTTCAGCTTACTCCCAGCTCCCCATCCCCACTTCAAATACTTAAGACAAACTGAGCCCACCTCTCCATTGAACTCTATCTGAGGTCAACCCAGGGTTGAACTTGGTCCTTAGTTCTTTTTCTGATCTAGCTATAGCTACGGCATTACTTATCCAGGAAGGTGTGAACCTAGGTTGTAGCAGCAGGAGAGTCCGTGGATCTTTGTGCCTGAGAAGCTATAGGTGTGGACACATACAGAACTCAGCCTGGGCTGAGCTGTCGTGGAGGCTTGCTGGCTGCAGTGGGGTATTGCCCAAGGGCCCTGCAACAGCCTTGGGGAATTGTGGAGCCCAGCACAGTGCTCTCAAACTTCGGTGCCATATTAGCTGTCGCTTGCTTTGTAACACTATCTCAAGTTTTGTGGTTTAATACAACTGCCATGTATTATCTCTTACAGCTTCTGGGGTCAGAAAGCCAAACTTGTGGGTCAAGGCACATTGGGGTCAGTTAACCTCTGCTTCACAATGCCTGAGGCTTCAGCCAGAGGCTTGAAGGCTGAGGAACTGGGATCGTCCAAAGGCTCAGTCATGCATCTGCCTGGTGGTTGATTCTGGTTGAAATCTTAACTGCGGCTTTTAGCTGTAACACTCACACAGGGCCTATGTAGTCTGAGCTTTCTCATAACATGGTGACTGGGTTTCAGAGGCGAGCACAGAAAGGGAGAGCACAAGAGCACCAGAAAGCACCAGGCAGAAGCTGTATCCTCCTGATGAGCTAACCTCAAAAGTTACATAGCATCACTTCCACAGGACTTCACAGCTTGGAGAAACCACAAGACCTCATCAAAATTTAAGGGGAGGGAACCTAGATTCCTACCTCGTGAGAGAAGAATGTCAGCTACAAAACAAGAAAAGCAGGTGGAATGGAGTAAAAGTATAGATGTGTCTTTCTTTGGAAAATGATATCTGCCCCAGTTGTGTAGTGAATCTCCATGCCAGAGAATAAGGCTGCAGGTCCAGGTCCCAGCCCTAGACAGCCTCATTCAGTCAAGTTGGGTTCAGGGCTGGGAACTTGTACTTTTGCAGTGGGTTCTAATGTGGATGATCCTTAAGAATGACTGCCATATGGGTTGAGGACTTGGGTTCTGAAGTCAAATCCCAATTTTGGGACTTTCTTGGACAACTCAATTCACCTTCATTAGCCTCCTCATCCCCACCTCTGGAGGAGAAGGGGACAATTGAGGATGAGATGGTTGGATGGCATCGCCTACTCAATGACATGAGTTTGAGCAAGCTCTGGGAGATGGTGAAGGACAGGGAAGTCTGGCATGCTGCAGTCTATGGGGTCGCAAAGAGTCAGACACGACTGAGCAACTGAACAACAGCCCTACCTTTGTGACCTAATGGCAGCGGCAGCCTGCATGGGGCACAGTTTGTGAGACCTGGCCCCTGCTGTTTGGAAGGCTTGAGGAGGCAGAGGGCAGTTGGGTCCTGGGCACCTGGCTCCCTCAGTGATGATGGCTGGGGGTCTGGGGACCTGGCCTTGAGGGCACTGCCAGCTGAGATCTGCCTCTTTAAATGGGCCTGGGCCCTGGCAAGAGGAACCAAACTGAGTGCTGGACAAATGCTACCAGGCAGGGTAACCTGTATCCTTTTAGCCAGGACTTGGACTTCAGAGAGTAAAAGTTGTGCCTTAGGACCTTGCCCCTTCTTGTCAGAAAAGACAATAATATTCGTGTGGTAGAGATTTATAAGAACATCATTACCTGATCATAACGACCTCAAGAACAAAAGATCTGATGCCAAGAAATTTGCAACGACTAACCACAACCCTCCTTCATCTTTCCTATAAAGGTGATGTGCTGGAAGTTTTCAGGGAGTTTGGGATTTTTAAGGCATGAGCCATTCATCTCCTTGCACCGCCCTGCAATAAACCTTTCTCTGTTCCAAACTCTGATGTAATGCTTGGTCTCACTGTGTGTTGGGAACACAGACTTGCATTCTGTAACACCAGGAGAGCTTGTGCCTTGTCAGAGGAACCAGTGGAAAGGAAACATTTATTTATGGAGTCTGCAAAGATATCCTTCATCATGCCACTCTTTGGCTCCCTAAACCCTCATTGGCTCCCTGGGGCCTTAAGAAAACCATCTTTACATCTCATAAAAGACAAATATACCTAAGCCCTCAATCCAGATAAATAAGCCCAGTGTCCTTCTTTGAACTTCCTCCAAAGACTCTGGTCTTTGCTCTCAGCTTCTCCCCACCATCCTTCTTGCCTAGATGCTTGCCGTTGTCACCTGAGTTCCAGTTCCTCCTTTCTCCCGCTTTGACCAGCCACCTGGCCCCAGAGTGAACTTCCCACACCCTCGGGTTCTCCAAGGGTAATACTGTCTGTAGGTCTCACTTGATCCATATGCAAGGCCCCATTTTGCATTCCAGGACTTTTCTGTCAGGTATCCCTAGATTTTTCTAATTTCCTTCATCTCCTGTTCAAGGACCTTCTTCCCCTTATTGAACCACAGGGTGCCTAATCTGTACACAGGCCAATGCAGGATTCAGGAACCCTGCTGTTCAGGGCCTAGTGGAAAATGTGAGGGGTGCACAGCCAGGAGGAATCACAGCAGACATGGAGGGCAACAGAGTGGAGGGCTATTGGAGGAGGACGCTGGGCGGGTCCAGATCTCTCCTAGAAAGTGGACATTTGGGTAGTAGTGATTTGGAGAGTTATTGGGTCTTGGTGAGAGAGGAGGGAGGGAAAGAGATAAGGACTTAAAGGAGGAAAAGAGAGGAGGGCTTAGAGGAGGGCCATGGGCTTCCCTGATAGCTCAGTTGGTAAAGAATCCGCCTGCAATGGCAGGAGGCAGGAGACTGGAGACCCCGTTCGATTCCTGGGTCAGGAAGATTCCCTGGAAAAGGGATAGGCTGCCCACTCCAGTATTCTTGGGCTTCCCTTGTGGCTCAGCTGGTAAGGAATCCGCCTGCAATGTGGGAGACCTGGGTTCGATTTCTGGGTTTGGAAGATCCTCTGGAGAAGGGAAAGGCTACCCATTCCACTATTCTGGCCTGGGGAATTCCATGGACTGTACAGTCCATGAGGTTGCAAAGAGTTGAACACGACTGACTTTTATGCGGAGGAAGGAATTGGCCATGCCCTGTCCCTGGACCCCCAGCCCTCCCCTCCCCGACATCAGAAATCCAGTTTCTCTTGGAAAACTCCTACCCTGGCTTCCTCAGAAAGGCCTCCTAGATCTCTGTGGCTGACACTCGTTTCTGCTTGCTCTGCATACCCAGCCCTTTTTGCCTGCTTCGGTAGATCTTCGCCTCTTAGCCTCTGAAGACTCCAGCATGCCAGTTCCTGAGTGGCGTCGACAATGCCTTCTTTTGGATTCCTTTAGCAGCAGCAGCTTCAGTCATACAAAAACGATATTGGCCAGGAGTCAGTTAGTCTAGGGATGCAATAAGAAGTGTCTCGTACAGAGTAGGCAGCACAGTGCATAAATGAGGGAGGAGCAAAGTTCCAAGAGAAGCAACGAGAAAACTTTGGCCGTAAAGACTTCGCATTTATATGGTAAATGAAAATGGTTGCTACCCAATCGGCCACCAGAGAGCGCCTCAGGCAAGAAGCTCTCGGTCGAGCTTCAGTTCTTTGACTTTTTCGAAACTCTGAAATCAGGTCTGTTCTCCAGCGACAGGGGGCTTCTCTGGTGGCTCAGATGGTAAAGAATCCGCCTGCAATGTGGGAGAGTTGGGTTCGATCCCTGGGTTGGGAAGATCCCTTGGAGGAGGGCATGGCAACCCACTCCATTATTCTTGCCTGGAGAATCCCCATGGGCAGAGGAGCCTGGTGGGCTACAGTCCATAGGTTTGCAAAGAGTTGGACACGGCTGAGGGGCACTTGGGGGATAAAGAGTAAGACTGGTAAAACGCTATTTGGTTAGTGTAAATGTACCCTGAGTTAGTCCCTGCTTTACTAATCTCTGAAAGTATCACATGAAGGAAATCATTCTTCCTTTGGGCCTAGTTCACTCTGTAAAGTGGCTGGGCTCCAGTTCCAGCCTGGACACGGGCCTCTTACAATTATTCTGGGCAGTGCGCATGCTGTTGGTTCACTTGGAAGCTGAGTGCCCTGCTTTTTGCCTCTCTTAGGGAAGGATAGGTGTGGAAATCAGCACTTGCTGCAGTGGAAACAGTTAATGTCCTGGACGGTCCCCACCTTCTTCCTGAGATGACCCATCACACCAGAGGAGTGAGAGATTCAGAGAAGCAAACCAGCCTGGGCACTATTCAGAAAGTGAGCCTAAAATGGGTTTATGAAGTGGGAAACTATTTGTGTAAATTCTTCCAGAATACAAAGACAATGGCATAGGATGTATGATTCAGTCTTATGTATAATGGGAGAGCAACATGCAGTGGAAAGGGGCACCATTCAAGATGGGAGCAGCCTTGGGAGAGAGACAAGGATGAATAAGGAAGGGGAGAGTAAGTTGTTTCTGAACACTTTATTTCATAAGAAATGGACGGATTTAAACCATCTATAGAGAAATGTCAACTCCAGTAATTCTACTTGGTTCTTAAATTGTTTTCTGTAATCCTCTCTCTATTGACCCTTTCTTTTAATTGAAAAGGAAAACTAATTTAATTTTTTTGGAGAAAGAAATGGCAAACCCCTCCAGTATTCTTGCCTAGAAAATCCCATGGACAGAAGGAGCCTGGCAGGGTGCAGTCCATGGGGTAGCAAGAGTCAAAAATGACTTAGCAGCTGGGGACTCAAGGAGGTCTTATTTCTTCTTTGAGTAACCACTAGTTTGCACTTGAATCACAGTTTATAATTATTTTGACCTGTATTTGTATTAAGTTATTAAAAAATTTTTTAGCAAACCAGTTATTTTGTAATAATAAATGTTCGCATTTGAAAACCATGCTACTTGTTATCAGTTTTGGTTGTCACTATTTATACAAGCAAACAGAACATTACTAAGCTTGTTATTTTCTTTGAAGCTTTGCAATAAATGACTGTAATAGTCTATTGAAAGTGTTCCAGTTACTATAAATCTCCAGTTTTAGTCTTCAGCATTAATTTATGAGAGTTGGACTATAAAGAAAGCTGAGCACTGAAAAACTGATGCTTTTGAACTGGGGTGTTGGAGAAGACTCTTGTGAGTCCCTTGGACTGCAAGGAGATCCAACCAGTCCATCCTAAAGGAGACCAGTCCTGGGTATTCACTGGAAGGACCGATGTTGAAGCTGAAACTCCAGTACTTTGGCCACCTGATGTGGAGTTGACTCATTTGAAAAGACCTTGATTCTGGGAAAGATCGAGGGCAGAAGGAGAAGTGGACGAGAGAGGATGAGATGGTTGGATGGCATCACTGACTCAATGGACCTGCCTGAGTTTGGGTAAACTCTGGGAGTTGGTGATGGACAGGGAGCCTGGCATGCTGTGGTTCATGGGGTCACAAAGAGTTGGACATGACTGAGCGACTGAACTGAACTGATTAATTTATTTTATATTTAAAATCCATAGGTAGACTTATTTAAGGAAGTAATTTTGAGGAACAATTTACTTTTAAGCTCCCCCTCTAATTTGTTGTGTGCTTTCTTAAATGTTACTTTAATTTTCTTTCTTTTTCAGTGTAAGTATACTGCTGTTGGTCTTTATCTGGGAAATTAAATTTTTTACAGTATTTGATGTAAAAATTCTGATTACAGCTGTCAACAGTGGCCAAAGAAGTTCCATTTTTTCTTTCCAAAAGAAATCGTAATGAACTGATACTCAGGGTAGGGCAATGGAAATAATAAATATATTTACAGCTTAAAAACAATAATTTCTTACTGACTGTGCCATGGGGCTTGCAGGATCTCAGTTCCCTGACCAGGAACTGAACCTGGGCCACGGCTGTGAAAGCACTGAATCCTAACCACTAGACCACGAGGCAACTCCCTAAAGTAATTTTTGGAAGAGAGCCTACCAACTCCTCAGAGCACCTCTTGATTTCTTTTGTTTTCCTAGCTCAGCTTTCCATAGATGAAGACATGTTGATAAAGTGCCTTAGGTTTCCCAGGCCCAGGTTAGGCAGGCCAGTCTTAAAGGAGGGAAACTTTCTGTGGGGGTGGAGGATCTGCTGAGTCTGAGCAGCCGTCCAGCGCCTCAAATCTATAGGGATTTGCTTTCCTCAACTATAAAATGGGGATGAAGTCTTTCCTATCTACTTTATTAAAATATAATGTGCATTAAATTACATATTTGTGCAAATACCTTAAAAATAATAATACAAGCAGGTAAACAATAATTATTTACTTTTTGAGCAGCGAATCCCAAGATCTCACTTGCTGGCAATGTTAGCATCAACAACAAAAAAGGAAGAAATGAAGAGAGGATGTATAACTGAGTATGAAGGGAAGGAAGTGTGAAGAAGAAAAACTTACTGATGAAAGCTAAGACCTCCAAGGAAATAGCTGCTCTTCCAAGATCTTGACTTAAGGCCCGCTTTTCAAAATAATGGAAATTACATGTTGTGAAAAATTATTTCAGTGGTCATTGTCATTAGAACTTAGAATAATATTTGTGTATCTCATCACAGAGAGTCAGTGGTTATTTCCCATGAAAGCTACAAGGCTTCAATTTTCAGAGTTTAACTAGTGAGCATTGAGATACCACCAAAGAAATACTTATTAGATATCAATGTAGAATAAATCAGGAGAAAATTAGAAAAACATCAAGCCACTCCCTGTAGGGTTTTCAGCCAAGGATCTGTTCTGCAAATCCTGGAGTTATCAATGTGCTTTGGATTATTTCTTGAGGCTCTGGTTAAAGCCAGTAGGTTGAAGGCTTTCTGGTCAGGAACAAGTCAGTTTCTATTCTAAAAAGTTGGCACCACCTAAGGAAATCCAAACCCGTAAATGGGAGCTTTGTAGAAGGATTGTTTTCTAGTCTAAAATAGTGCTCAGAGATTTACCCACAGAGACTTTCTGATAGCTGATGCCAGAAGCAAGAGGCACAGTGGGCAGCAGTTAATTGGACCTTCCCAGTTTTTCTTCTTGGACCCACCCTCTTCTCAGTTTCCCCCATGTCTCTTACTTTATACCTTGCCCAAGCACCTGGCTTCTCTGCCTCTGTCACAATCTGGATCAGTTCAGTTCAGTTCAGTTCAGTCGCTCAGTCGTTTCTGACTCTTTGCGACCCCATGAATCTCAGCACGCCAGGCCTCCCTGTCCATCACCAACTCCCAGAGTTCACTCAGACTCATGCCCATCGAGTCAGTGATGCCATCCAGCCATCTCATACTCAGTCGTCCCCTTCTCCTCCTGCCTCCAATCCTTCCCAGCATCAGAGTCTTTTCCAATGAGTCAACTCTTTGCATGAGGTGGCCAAAGTACTGGAGTTTCAGCTTTAGCATCGTTCCTTCCAAAGAAATCCCAGGGCCGATCTCCTTCAGAATGGACTGGTTGGATCTCCTTGCAGTCCAAGGGACTCTCAAGAGTCTTCTCCAACACCACAGTTCAAAAGCATCGATTCTTCGGCGCTCAGCCTTCTTCACAGTCCAACTCTCGCATCCATACATGACTACTAATCCATTTATTTGCTGCATGAAGATGCAGGCTTAAAGTGATAGCTATTACAGAATGACCCCAAAAGTCAAAGAGGCTGCTTGGTAAGGACAGTATGAGGAAGTACAAGGGCTTTGCCATAGACAGATTTGAATTTGAGTCCTAACTTCTGTATGTGGTGGTCACTCTCCACAACGGCCTGCAGTGGTCCATGCCTCTTGGCATTCACAGCCTTGTTACTTCCTCAGATTGGATGAGGGCTGGTCCTGGCTGGCCAAAAGAATAAGGGAAAGGTGATGGCATATGAGTTTTGGGGCTAGGTCACAAAAGGCATTGCAGTTTTCTCATGGATCACTCTTTCTGGGGAATCCACCCACTACCCTGTGATTTCACTCAAGCCAGTTCCTAGAGGGACACATATGGAAATGAAGGAAGGTCTCCTGCAATGACCAGCATCAACTTGCCATCTGCCATCTGACTGCAGCATCATGAGAGACCTTGAATTTGAACCTCCTGGCTGAGCTCTTTCTGAATTCCTGAATCACTCAACTGAAACCTTGAGAAATAATAAATAATTGTTGCTGTCTCAAATCCTAAACATAACCATGTTAACAAAAACTGAAACTTTCTAAGTATTAGAAGCACTCATATGGGAGATGTCTGTACACCTATATCAATTGTTAAAATATTTAACTATTTCTGTTAAATATTTCCAGATGGCACTAGTGGTAAAAAACACTTCTGCCAATGTAGGAGTCATAAGAGATGCAAGTTCGACTCCTGGGTCAGGAATATCCCTCAGAGGAGGGCATGACAACCCACTTCAGTATTCTTGCCTGGAGAATCCCATGGACAGAGGAATCTGGCAGCTACAGTCCACAGGGTCATAAAGACTCAAACATGACTGAAATGACTTAGCATGCATGCATGTTTGTTTGTAATTTCAGTTTAGGTGCTCAGTCCGACATTTTGTGACCCCAGAACTGCAGCACGCCAGGCTTCCCTGTCTATCACCAACTCCCAGAGCTTGCTCAAAACTCATGTCCATAAAGTAGGTGATGCCATCCAACCATCTCATCCTCTGTCATCCCCTTTTCCTCCTATTGTCAATCTTTCTCAGCATCAGGGTCTTTTCAAAAGAGTCAGTTCTTTGGATCAGGTGGCCAAAGTGTTGGAGCTTCAACTTCAGCACCAGTCCTTCCAATGAATATGAAGAACTGATTTCCTTTAGGACTGAAGAGTTTGATCTCCTTGCAGTCCAAGGGACTCTCAAGAGTCTTCTCCAACACCACAATTCAAAAGCATCAGTTCTTTGGCACTCAGCTTTCTTTATGGTCCAACTCTCACATCTATACATGACTACTGGAAAAATCATAGCTTTGACTATATGGACCTTTTGTTGGCAAAGCAACATCTCTGCTTTTTAATATGCTGTCTAGATTGGTCATAGCTTTTCTTCCAAGGAGCAAGCATCTTCAGGGATTTTGGAGCCCAAGAAAATTTGTCATGGTGTCCATTGTTTCCCTATCTATTTGCCATGAAGTGTTGGAACTGGATGCTATGATCTTAGTTTATTTAATGTTGAGTTTTAAGCCAGCTTTTCACTCTCCTCTTTCATTTTCATCAAGAGACTCTTTAATTCTTCACTTTCTTCCATAAGGGTGGTGTCATCTGTGAATCTGAGGTTATTGATGTTTCTCCTGGCAATCTTGATTCCAGATTGTACTTCATTCAGCCCAGCATTTCACTCCACATGTAAGTTAAATAAGCAGGGTGACAATATATGGCCTTTATGTACTCCTTTGGAACCAGTCTTTTGATCCATAGTGAAATCATTATTCATGTCTGACTCTTTGCAACCCCATGGACTATAGCCCACCAGGCTCCTCCATTCATGGAATTTTCCAGGCAAGAGTACTGGGGTGGGTTACCATTTCCTTCTCCAGGAGATCTTCCTGACCCAGGGATTGAACCCAGTTCTCCCGCATTGCAGGCAGATGCTTCTACCATCTGAGCCACCAGAGAAGCTCCTGTTGATCCATGTCTGGTTCTAACTGTTGCTTCTTGACCTGCATACAGATTTCTCAGGAAGCAGGTAAGGTGATCTGCAGCCGTGAAATTAAAAGATGCTTACTCCTTGGAAGAAAAGTTATGACCAACCTAGATAGCATATTCAAAAGCAGAGCCATTACTTTGCCAACTAAGGTCCATCTAGTCAAGGCTATGGTTTTTCCAGTAGTCATGTATGGCTGTCAGAGTTGGACTGTGAAGGAGGCTGAGTGCCAAAGAATTGATGCTTTTGAACTGTGGTGTTGGAGAAGGCTCTTGCCAGTCTCTTGGACTGCAAGGAGATCCAACCAGTCCATTCTGAAGGAGATCAACTCTTGGATTTCTTTGGAAGGAATGATGCTAAAGCTGAAGCTCCAGTACTTTGGCCACCTCATGCAGAGTTGACTCACTGGAAAAGACTCTGATGCTGAGAGCGATTAGGGGCAGGAGGTGAAGGGGATGACAGAGGATGAGATGGCTCGATGGACGTGAGTCTGAATGAACTCCAGGAGTTGGTGATGGACAGGGAGGCCTGGTGTCCTGCGATTCATGGGGTGGCAGAGTCGGACACGACTGAGCGACTGAACTGAACTGAACTGAACTGAAGGTGATCTGGTATTCCCATCCTTTGAAGAATTTTCCACAGTTTGTGATGATCCACACAGTCAAAGGCTTTGGCATAGTCAATAAAGCAGAAACAGATGTTTTTCTGGAACTCTCTTCCTTTTTTGATAATCCAGTGGATGTTGGCAATTTGACCTCTGGTTCCTCTGCCTTTTCTAAATACAAGTTGAACATCTGGAAGTTCATGGTTCATGTACTGTTGAAGCCTAGCTTGGAGAATTTTGAGCATTACTTTTTTAGTGTGTGCAATTGTGCAGTAGTTTGAATATTCTTTGGCATTGCCTTTCTTTGGGATTGAAATGAAAACTGACCTTTTCCAGTCCTGTGCCCACAAGGAGGAAAGGGAAAACTGTTTTTTTTTTTCCCTACATTCCGTAGTTTTAATCACATAAAATGTTTTTTTTTCCTTAAGCCCAGAACTGATGTTTACACAAGAAACAACTCAGTTTAAACTCTGTACTAGGGATTATATAAAAACAATTTATCCTGCTTGAGGACAGTTTCTCCTTCCTGAAAACCTTCTGACTAATTCTGATGTCTTAGAATGTATATTATAGGAGTGGGTCTGGTAGGATCTTTCTATTGTTAAGTTCNTCAGTTTAAACTCTGTACTAGGGATTATATAAAAACAATTTATCCTGCTTGAGGACAGTTTCTCCTTCCTGAAAACCTTCTGACTAATTCTGATGTCTTAGAATGTATATTATAGGAGTGGGTCTGGTAGGATCTTTCTATTGTTAAGTTCTAATCCTGTTATCTGAAAATGTAAATTGTGGGAGTGAGTCTAGTAAAATTTTTATAATCTTGAGACATTCTTTTGATTTATTGTAATAGTTAATTTTAAATGTATATAATTCCCTTGCTAAAGACTAGCTAGTGGGGCACTGTCTGTCCCCCTTCTGATGTCTATGACAGNGACTCTCTGCCGCTGTCTCTTGGACGTGGGGTGGCTTCTCCTGGTTGCCGCCCCTGTCCTCGGACGCGGGGTGGTTCCTCTCTGCCACGCTCAAGTGAGCCGGCTCCGCAGCCGCCTGCGCTCAAGTGAGCCGGCTCCGCAGCCGCCTGCGCTCAAGTGACCCTTTTTCACTTTAATAAAACTCTGCTACACAAAAGCTCTTGAGTGATCAAGCCTGGTCCGTGGTCCTGAAGCTAAATATTCTTCTTCGGAGATCATGGATCTGACATCTTTCACTGTAAGCTAACAATTGGAAGCGGTCAAACAGGAGGTAGCAAGAGTGAACATCAACATTTTAGGAATCAGTGAACTAAAATGGACCAGAATGGGCAAATTTAATTCAGATGACCATTATATCTACTTCTGTGGGCAAGAACCCCTTAGAAGAAATGGAGTAGCACTCATAGTCAACAAAACAGTCCGAAATGCAGTACTTGGACGCAATCTCAAAACCAAGAGAATGATCTGTATTTTTCCAAGGCAAACCATTCAGTATCACAGTAATCCAAGTCTATTCCCCAACCAGTAATGCCGAAGAAGCTGGCGTTGAAGGCCTACCGGAGAAGGCAATGGCACCCCACTCCAGTATTCTTGCCTGGAAAATCCCATGGACAGAGGAGCCTGGTTGGCTGCAGTCCATGGGCACGACTGAGCAACTTCACTTTCACTTTTCACTTTCATGCACTGGAGAAGGAAATGGCAACCCACTCCAGTGTTCTTGCCTGGAGAATCCCAGGGACGGGGGAGCCTGGTGGGCTGCCATCTATGGGATCGCACAGAGTCGGACACGACTGAAGCGACTTGGCGGCAGCAGCAGCAGCAGCAGGATGAAGACCTACAAGACCTTCTAGAATTACCACCCAAAAAAGATGTCGTTTTCTTTATAGGGGACTGGAATGCAAAAGTAGGAAGTCAAGAGATAACAGATAAATTTGGCCTCGGAGTTCAAAATGAACCAGGCAAAGGCTAACAGAGTTTTGCCAAGAGAAAGCACTGGTCATTGCAAACACCCTCTTCCAACAACACAAGAGAAGACTCTACACATGGACATCACCACATGGTCAATACCAATATCAGATTGATTACATTCTTTGCAGCCAAAGATAGAGAAGCTCTATACAGTCAGCAAAAACAAGACAAGGAGCTGACTGTGGCTCAGATCATAAACTCTTAACTGTAAAATTCAGTTGCCTTGTAAAGAGCCCAGCATTTGAATTAGTGTGAATTAATGTGAACTTGGATTGCTAGCTCCCCAAGGTCCTTTGCAAAGGAAAATCAAATCCTCTTCAGAGGAAAGTAACATTATTTTTGACATCAAATTATTTCAACAGATACTTTACAAATGCCATGTCCAGCATTCAGTCAAAGATAAACGAAAGCTGAAATTTTTAGCTGCCCAGAAGCCATCCTTTACCCAAGGCTCATGTGATGGAAAAACTAAGGATTTATGAAGGCAATGGATTCAGTGTAGGATGTAAAGGGAGAAGTCAAAAATTGTGAGGGGTGTAATTATTTTTATTTATTTATTAATATTTATCAGCCGCACCAGGTCTTAGTTGTAACATGTAAGATCTAGTTCCCTGACTAGGGACTGAACCCAGGCCCCTTGCTTTGGGAGCATGAGTCTTAGCCACTGGACCACCAGGCAAATCCAGGAGGGGTATAAATGGGCCTAATGAAAGAGGCTTCCATTGCTGGGACTGAGCTCTGGGAGTGGAGGAGAGCAAAGCCTTCTTTTTGCCCCTCTACTTGCAGTGGGTAGCTAGCTGGACCCTCAGATAGGGTAGCCAGGGACTCGTAGAGCCTAGATTCTCATTATCTAAAAAATCCTATCCCTAATTCTAGTTAAAGAATGGCCAAGTTGCCTCTTCAAGGTGGCCTGAACCACGGACATATGAAAGAGACCAAAATGTTTTGAAGATGCATCCTTTTCTGGATCTTCTAATGGCACCCAGAGACTCGTGAAAAACAGGACTAAAGGAAATGTTCCTTCATCCAGGAGGGTGAAAATTGAAACAGCTGTATCAGATTTAGGGGAAAAAAATGGTAATTTCTGGTCTAAATAATCTAAAATAAAGTTAAAGTTCACTATGTTTTTCCAGTAGTCATGTATGGATGTGGAAGTTGAATCATAAGGAACGCTGAGCACCAAAGAAGTGATGCTTTTGAACTGTGGTGTTGGCGAAGACTCTTGGGAGGAGATCAAACCAGTCAATCCTAAAGGAAATCAGTCCTTCCTATTCATTGGAAGGACTAATGCTGAAGATGAAGCTCCAATGCTTTGGCTATCTGATGCAAAGAATTGATTCATTGGAAAAGATCCTGATGCTGGGAAAGATTGACGGCAAGAGGAGAAAGGAACAATAGAGGATAAGATGGTTGAGTGGCATCACCAACTCAATGAACATGAGTTTGAGCAAGCTCTGAGAGTTGATGATGGACAGGGAAGCCTGTGTGCTGCAGTCCATGGGCTTACCGAGTCAGACATGACTGAGTGACTGAACTGAACTGAGAAGATAGCAAGATCTTCAACTAGTTGCTCACTATACTGATGAGGAAATTAAGAACCAGTGGAGTAGAAAGTGAGTCCTAGCCTGCTTGCCCACACTGGGGTGGGTGGCCCTTCCTTACATCCCTCTTCCCAACTGTATTTTGTCAAATTCCATTTTTACCTTACTCTCGTGATATTGGTGCCCTGAATTTTACAGGCCAGGTGGCACTTTTTTCTCAGCAAGCTAACTGAAAACTTCAATTTGTCAGCATCTCTAGTATCCCTTTACTTTTCTTTTTCAACACTAATTCCAACATCCACTGCTTTCTTCCAGGCAGGTGTCCATAAGAGTTCTTTATTCTGACCCTGCCAACTCATCATGGTGTACGGTTTCGAGTAATATCACCCAGAATACTTTACTTCTCTGTGCCTTTGTTGAGTTTTATATACTTACATATGCTGGCAACGATGCTTTTCCTGCCTTTACTTTATAAAGCAATATTGACTAGTGATTTCCTAGTAGAGCACATGATGTGGTCAGAATTTGTCAAGGGCTACCAGTTCCATGAAAGGATAAGTTCTGTCTCCCTGGAGGTGTTCAGGGAGGGTTTGGGTGACCCTATACCCAGTCTTGTGAATCAAGGAAGTTGATTCGGGTAACTCTGAAGATTCCGTCCAGTGCTAATCACTATAAATAAAATCTTTTGATTTGTCATTATTTCTGAGGTGCCTTACCAACTCCCCCTTCTTCTGTACCTCCACGACAGCCTCTGCCGTGGCCTGGGGAGACAGCACTTTCAATCCCAACTCAACCACCAGCTAGGTGGGAAACTTGAGCAAGCTCATTAATTCCTCTGAACCTTAGTCTCTTCCTCTCTCCTTGTATCATGGAATTGCTATGAGAAAGAGTGGGAATGACTGTGGAAGACAAGCCATTAACCAGCACAAAGTTCTCAGTAAACAAATGCCTCTGTAGTCTGGTTTCTCCGTCATATGATCACTGATTCACGTCTTCCTTGTCCTCAGCCTCCTGGGAGGGAAGGGTCTGTCTTCTGTCTATATCCCCAGCCTCTAGCCTGGTGGCTTATGGCTGGTAGACAAGACTGTGAATTCATTACTCAAACATTAATGAGTTAGAGAAACAGATGCTGTGGACATAGAGTGGCTCAGACAAGATTTAGACTCTCAAGGAAGCCTGAATAAAAACACAGACAAATAAATGCTGAGTGCTTAGAACTAAATTGTAGTTTTTAATTTTCCTTGATCTTATAATATGACTGCTACTGCTGTAGCATATGTCAAAATTGTTGACCTAGAAGAGCAAAAAGTTATTAAGTATGGAAGCACTTCAATTAAGGGATTTTTTTCCTTTTCCATGGGGTCTTTGTGCACTTAGAGAGCAATAGAAGCGATAGTTAAATCATCACAAGCAGACTGCTACAATTAAATGTGATTTACCAAAAGTATCATTTGCAGATAGTGTCAAATTAAAGCATTTAAGAGGATTGCTGTAAAAGATCTTTTTCTTCTCTACGTGAAATGCTGGCTTAGGGGGCCTCCAAAGGGAAACTGCCAGATACTGTTTTATGTGCTCATCATGTTTGAGCATAACATCTCCTTAGTGTTTTTGAATTCTACACTGTCTGCAAAATTGCCACTTCGTTACAACTGCCTCAGAAGTGGTTTCTTTTTTCTTTTTCTCAGAAGTTGTTTCTTTAATGACGCAGGGAGCTGGCACTTCGCATCTCTTGCCTAGTTAGCATTTTAGAAATGCAAGAGTTATTTTCAAGAATATCTTTGTTTAACCTCAAGTTTCCTGTGTTTTCAGGCAAAATGCTAGTTGCTCAATGAAACCACAGAGATGATACTTTTAAATTGATATATTTAATGTATATCTCTATTTAAACTACTAGGAGCTTAAGAGTCCCGAAGTCTGACCTTGTTGTTGCTATATGTTCTAAATCCTCAAAATAATTTTGTTTTAGACAATAGTCTTTTACCATTTGGGGTTCAACAGGACTTGCATAAGTGTGGGTTGTAGAGCTAGAACTGGAGATAGAGATGACAAAGTGGGAAAAGTGTAGTTTAATTTGTAAATTTAAAAAGTGATATACAGACACCAACAGAGAGAGGAGACAGCTTGAGTTTAATAAATGAACATAGTTTGTTTCAGCCTGGAGTCAAGGACTAGTGTAGTTCACTTGCCTCAAGTTTATTTCTCGGGAGAAAATAATTTGGAGAATCAAAAACAGCGATAGAAGGAGAAAATTTTCCCAGATGGTAGAAGCCAAGGTGAACTAACAGTTGCTGGATTGCATGGAACAGTATTGGACAACCTTGATAAAAACAGATTAAGAAAATATGTGGCCTATGAAAAGTTTAATTATGGTAATTTATATTAGAGCTTTAATTTATATAAAAATTTCATCTTTTTCTATAACTTGTTTTTTTCAAAGAAAGCAAAATGTGTATCTATATGTTTAATTATATGAAGCTCCTTTATAAGTGATGTAGTTCCAATTATTTGTTTATTGGTTAAAAATTTAAAATATCCAACCTCACTAATGCCTGTGGGAGAAAAGATGCTGACCTAAGTAGCCTTGGAAATGAGTAGAGTCTGCAATGTTAAAAGTGAGAGAAACTGCACGCAAGCACTGTACGCCTGTGGCAGTCGTTTCCTGGGAGTTGCCTAGTCGCTGTGTTGCATCCGGTTCTTTGGCAGCTCCATGGACTGTTGGAGAAGGAAATGGCAACCCACTCCAGTATTCTTGTCTGGAAAATCCCGTGGACAGAGGAGCCTGCTGGGCGACAGTTCATGGGGTCGCAAAAAGTCCGACACGACTGAGCGACTGAGCACATGGACTGTAGCCTGCCTGGCTCCTCTGTCCAGTGGATCTCCCAGAAGAATACTGGAGTGGGTTGCCGTTTCCTTCTCCACGGGACCTTCCTGACCCGAGGATAGAACCCACATCTCCTTCACTGGCAGGCAGATTCTTTACTACTGAGCCACCATGGAAGCTGCTTCCTAGGGATACAGGTTAGCAATTCTGATATTGCTATTCACGTATATTGGAACTGAACAATTAAGAAAATGGATGGCAAATAGTGGGAGCTAGATTTCTTACTTTTGGAGTGGAAATGATAGGGAACCAAGGGTGTTAGGCAGATAGAATGGTTCAAAACTATGAATTCATGTTTAGCTTAATATGGGCACATGTAGAAACACATATAGATATGTATATATAAGCAGGTCAATATAATATAAACGCATATATATGTGAAAGAAATGACATCCAATAGCAACTAGCACACCTAGCCCCCGGGTCTTGGTTTCTACACCAATCTCCAATAAAGAAAAAAGGGTTTTTTGGAGAAATGACTGATAGAACTGGGGCAGGAAACATAAAAGATGACTCTGGAGCATCTTGTAATGCCTGAATGTAAGGAAGTGCTAAGAAAACAAAAGAAGATAAGACCAACAACAAAAAAATCAATGGGAGCGTTTCGAAGGTTCATAGGAACCAACTGAAAGGTCTCCCAATTCAAGGCTGGAACAATGTGAACAACAACATAAATAAAGTAGTATTGGATTATAACCCAAAGTGTAACACAAATATCCATAGGTCCATGCTTATATGAATAAATTATTGAACAAATTAATAAATAAATGGGGGAGAACAGGCAATGCAGAAGAATTCCACATATTCATGTAGATCCCCTTCAAAGAGGGGAGCATAAATCCCCACTTTTTAAGGATAGATCACACAGACTGACTTCCTTCCGAAGAACACAGTGTGAAAGAAGAGGGAGCAGGGAGAGTAACTTTACAGTGGAGAAATCCGATGAGCATTGCCTCAGTCACGTGATCACAGTTACCATCAACAGTGAGAGGTCATATTGATGATATGTTTCCTTTATCTGGTGTGTTGAAAATGGCACTTTGTCTCATACTTTTCCTCACAAAACCCATCAGTCCAGTCTAATTATGAGAGAAACACTAAGACAATTCCATTAGAAGGGCATCCTGCTAATTACTTTACAATATTGTATTGGTTTTGTCATACATCAACATGAATCCGCCATGGGTGTACACGTGTTCCCAATCCTGAACCCCCCCTCCCACCTCCCTCCCCATACCATCCCTCTGGGTCATCCCAGTGCACCAGCCCCAAGCATCCTGTATCCTGCATCAAACCTGTCCTGGTGAAAGTAATTAGCCTCCAATTAAAATAAATAAATTTAAAATTTTTTATAAATAAATAAATAAAAAGAAGGGCATCCTGCAAAACGCTCTTGAAAACTGCCAGGGTCATCAAAAATAAGGAATGCCTGAGAAACTGTCACAGTCAAGAGGAGCCTAAGGAGACATGATGACTAAATGTAATGTGTCCTGAATGGGATCGTGGAAACGGAAAAAGACATTACTAAAGAAATCTTAATAAAGCAAGGACTTCAGCTAAAAGAAACATACCGTTGTAATGCAAGATGTTAGCCCCAGGGGGAAACAGTGCAGGGCATGTGGGAACTCTCTGTAGGATCTTCTCCATTTTTCTGTAAGCCTAAAACTTTCCTGAAAAATAAAGACTGGTTTAAAAAAAAATTAAGCCAAAGTATTAGGTGTGTATGTGTGCTTGGTTGTGTCTGACTCTCTGTGGCCCCATGGACTGTGGCCCCACCAGACTCTTCTGTCCATGGAATTTTCCAGGCAAGAATACTGGAGCAGGTTGCTCCTTCCTACTCCAGGGGATCTTCCCAACCCAGAGATCGAACCTGCATCTCTTGTGTCTCCTGCACTGGGGGGTGGATTCTTTACCACTAGAGCCACCTGGGAAACCCAAAAGTATTATGGGCTAGATGCAAACCCAAGGCTATGGAAGTACACAGGAAGAATCACTAACATTGATTTGCCTTATTGGTAGCTGATGACTCAGTGGGTAAAGAATCTGCCTGCAGTGTATATCCCCTAGAGAAGGAAATGGCAATCCATTCCAGTATTCTTGCCTGGGAAAACCAATGAACAGAAGAGCCTCGTGGGCTACCATCCAAAGGGCTGCAAAGACTCAAACACGACTGAGTGATCAAGCAGACACATAATTTAATTTCTGAACGTTTTACGATTGACTAACGTAAAAACTTTTCATTCTCCAAGTATAATCTAGTCAGTTTGAAAATCATAAGAGTAATTAATAACATTTTTCAGGATTGCAATAATCATCTTCACAACAACTCTATGAGTAATGTGCTGTTAATATTCCCAGTTTAAAATGAGGAAACTGTGATTAAGTAAGGTTTGAGGTATTGTCCAAGTCTGGACAATTACTAAGCCATGAACAAAGGTTTGTTTTGGGAGATATGACTCCTGCACCATAGTCCTGTACCCTGTGCTGTACCCACCAACATTAACAGCTGAAAATAATGACTTGTTTTTAGACAAGTTGATTTGTAGAACTGTTTTTGGGGGCAGAAATTTGAAATTAGAGACTGTTGACTATTGAACATTCTATAGATCTGTGATTTTAAAAAACTCATAAAACTTCCCCAAAACTTACCATGTCAGTAAAAATTTTCTCCATATTGGAATCTGACATACTGTTAAAACTGGTTATTGGCTTAAAATTATCAGGTTTTTGCCTGACAAAATCTACTTATCAAAATCTTCAGTAGAAGTGAACATTATGTCTGAGGCACTGACTTCTCATAAAAAGAATTTGGAGAGAAATAACCTTTTTTCCCACGAGGACAGGGAGTAAAATTCAGATGAAGATAAAAATAACACTTCCAAGGAGCTACTTATTCTAACACACACTCCCAAGATACAGTCCTTGACTGAGAAAGATTCAGTTTTGCACATGCTCTTCTCCATCATGTGACTGTGACTTTCAGAACATGATGGTTAGCTTTTTGCCCTAAAAAGCTTAAGAACTTAATTTTAGACTGTTAAGTATGCCTTTTAAGGTAAAAATGAGCAATTTCTAAACTTAATAGAGCATGCCAAGACCTGAGGAAGACGAAAGCACCCCATGAATTGTGCTGTGACTTCTACGATGATAGAAGAAATGTGACCCCTACTCCTGTAACTGTGACAACGAGGCTTGGGAAGGTACCCCGAGGCTCCAGCTCTGGGCTCCACGTTTTGGTCCTTCAGGTATATCCCTCAGTACTGGGTATAGGAGGGGCTTTACGTAGCCAGTGCTGGGTCTCCTGGGGTCTCACTTCACCACATTGTATCTCATTGTTATGTCCATTGTCTCTCCTTTGAGTCTTCCTTTGGCTCTACGCTTCCTCCACTTTGTTCAGAGGGAAAATGCTAGAAGATACATGATGTAGAGTTCATTTTGCTATTATTTTCCTTCTTTTGACAGCAGACAGTTGACAGCCATGATGATGAGAAGACTATGGAATGGGGCATGGTTGGCAGGGGTCACTAAGCCACTGGTACAGAGGACGGAGGAGGCCCCGCGACATCTTCTCCTACCAGGAGTGCCAGGTGCTTTCCTCATGATTTTCTGGATAGTCACATGGGGGGATAAGCCAGCAGGGATGACAGGCCTGGCAAGGCCAGAGACAGATGACAACCTGGGTAAGAGCAGAAATTTTCTTAGCACTTGATCTATTTTATTCCAGGCCAGTATATCACTGTACATATTCTGAGCCAGGTGAGCATCAAGACAGGAGGACAAGAGAGTCCATTTGAGAGCAAAGTCCATTCTAAACCTTGGCTCTTTTTACCTTCAACAAGACATGTCACCTCTTTGTTCCACCAAGTAGAACCTGGCCTGCCTTGCTCTTGAGAAGCACAGGTCACACACAGTGGGTGGCCTCTTCCCCACAGAGCTGTCAGGGACCCTGTCCCAAGTTCCTCAAACTGCTCTACCTTTTTATCTGATGCTTTTAAATACAGTTTGGGGAAAGGGAATCACTTTGATAGTCAGCAAGTGTCAAGAAGTTGAGGACCCTGTAAAGGCATGTTGGAAAATCAGGGAAAAGAGGCACAAGTCTAATTTCTATTCTGTCTTTCTTTGGCCTCCAGCAAACCCTCCCCTTGTATTAGAGAGGCCTGTTGCAGATAAATGCGGGCTGCCAACAGTGAGATGCAGCTTGGGCAAAACTCCCAACAGATGGCTCAGCTTCATAAGTACCAGCCAAGGCCTGACAAGGCTGACAGTGGCTTCTTAAGTCAGTCTGTGTCTTATCAGAGAAGTGGGTATAGGATAATTGTGGGGTGGCGAGATTATCCTGGTACAGTCCCACCCAAGGTAAACTTGAAACAGAGCCTCCTCTGCTGTCCCCTCAAAGTCTTGGGCACCCAAGCTCATTGGAGAGAGAGATCAGGGCTCTGAGCAGGAAGGCAGATGCATTCTTTCATGGTTCAAAGGGTGGCAACAAACTCTGGACCCTTGTATTCTAGCCAAGAACTTGGTCATTTGGTTTGTAGGCAGCTCCAGAGGCCAGCTCAGGGACTGGGACAGTGCTTTGCACAGGGGGCTCTTGTTTCCATCGGGCCCCTGAAGTGAAACAAGGAAGTGGCATGGTGGAAGATAGTCTTCAGGAGATGGGATTCAAATACTAGCTCTGCGGCTTAACTGGTTACTTAACTTCCCTGAGCCTTTCATTCCCATCTGTAAAATGGGCATGATGTTCAGCTCACAGGGTTGCCTTGAAGAAAGTGTTTACCCTGCACTTACCCACTTCATCTGCTATGACAAAATACCATAAGTTGGGTGGCTTATAAACAAGAGAAATTTATTCCTCCCATCTCTAGAGGCTGAAAGTCTGAGGCCAGAGTGCCAGCAGCCTCAGTTCCTAGTGAGAGCTGGCATCTAGTTTGCAGACTGCTGACTTTCCAATCCTCACGCAGCAGAAATAGGACAAGCTAGCTCTCAGTGTGGTAAGAGCACCAATCTTATTCATTAAGGCTCCACCCTCATGACTCTATTAACTCCCAAAGGCTCCACCTCAAAATACCATTGCACTAGAGATTTGATTTCAACATCTGAATTTGTGGAGAAGAGTACAAGCGTTCGGTCCATAACACCCGTTTTCCACTGACTGGTGGTGCTGTGCTCAGAGGACACCCACAATGTCTGAAAAGCTGCATTTCCTGGATCTAAAAGGGTCTTCTCACAGGCCTCATTGTCCAGAGGTCCTGCAAGTCATAAAATTATTAGTCCATACAGCAAAGACTGCCAGGGACAGTCTTGACCAGTGACTGCTGTGGCTGGGAAGTCCTGGAGACTCAACCTTAGCTGCTTGTCAGTCCTCAGACAAGGTTGTCCGTGCATTAATAAAATACCATATATTAAAGTTCTACCACATTGATAATGAAATAGTTAAATAACCAAGAACACACACCTGGCTAGAAAAGAAAAGGAGAGAAGAAATGAGTGTGTAACTGCAGAACCAGCCCAAACTGGCCTGATCCTGTTTCTAAAAGATGCTGAGTTGTTCTTCAGAGACATCAGGACAAAACTTCAAGTCATGCAGCCAAAGCATGCAGAAAGAACCTTCTGACCTCAGATAACACCTGGAATCAAGTTTCCCCCACGGGACCAAAGGACCCCAGTGTGACCTGAACCTGGACCCCAGAGGCCTTTCAGAAGTGAAGGGTCCACTGTTCAAGGAAGATCTGGTGCTGGAACTGCTCTGTCTACTCACCGTACGTGGCCAAACCCCAGAGCCCTGCAATTAAAACCTGCTGACCAGCACTTCCATACACAAATCCGCCTCCCCTAACTCATAAAACTTGACTGAATCCCAGACTGGGGAGACAGATTTGAGCTGGAGCTGCCTCCCATGTCCTTGTCAGTGGACTTTGCAATAAATCTTTGTCTTTCCTCAAAAGCCAGTGCCGTAATATTGGTGGCTATGCTTGCAGGACAGTGAGCCCTTTGCTTGTAATGGGAGTAGCAGAGGCGGAGAGGGGTGGTGATTCTTCATTGGGAGAGGAAATAGGGTGTTTGGAAGAGAACCCTGAGGCCTGGGACAGAGTCCAAAGGAGAAATCCAGGAAATTCCTACAAGAAAATGTGCACAGTGGCTCTGTGTGGCACCTGCACTCTGAGGGGCTGAGTGTCATCCTGTGTATCAGGGGTGGAGAGCTGATGGAAGAGGAGAGGGTCCTGTTTTCTCCCTTTTAGTGGAGAGCTCTGCAACAGGGGGCTGGGACCTTCAGAAGTGGGCAGGGGGCAGGTAGGAACAGGCATTGGGCACAAACTGGAGCAGGGTCCCCACTATGCCCTGGGCTCTCTATTGGGCCGGGACCATCAGCACTTTGGATTCCTAGAAGCTGGTGAAGTTGTCCCAGGTGGAGGTGGGGGCTTCTCCCTGATGACATAGTCGGCTGGTTAAGGAGCAGTCGTTGTTTCAGTTGCTTTCTAACATAAAGAGTTTTTCTTGTGTACTGGAGGTGTTTCTCTTTGGGAGCTTGGAAGGTATATTACTAATTTGCCACTAAAGTATCCTTTCCTTCTCTGACCCTGCAAAATGGACAGACCAAGGACAAAACCAGAAATTGCTTTTCTTTTATGTTTAACTCAAATTTCTGTGTGGAGGCTGAGATAGAGAATGCTTAACTTTTACAGAATATTTAGCCCCAGAACAACAAAGAAAAATATTCAAGAAAAACCCCTGAGATGCTACTGACTTTGTGTATATCTTGGCTATACACAGAATTGGGACTTCCTAATATGGTTTTGTTCCAATAAAGCAACTCAAGAAGATTTTCATCAGCAAAACACTGATTGGAATAGCAGCTGTTGTGCAGTTTACCTCCTCTATGCCATCTTCTCACTTCATTGTTAATCTTCATGGCAACTTTTTCTTGTAAGAGCCTTTTTTTTCTTTTTTGTTTTTGGTCTGCAAATTCTAGAATTCTTTCTTTCCTCTTGATAAACAAAGAAATATGAAGTCAGTTTGAGAATAGAGTTAAAATTACCTACTTCAGATCTCTTTGAACGAAATCGGTGTCATTGGTCAGGCATGGATGCAGAAACAAATGGGGTGCTGCCTGCGTAGATGTGGGCTGGGTCCCAGAGATGCAACCTGTGGGACTTTGCTGAGCAAGCCAGCTTGTCTGTCACGGAAGCCACATCTTTCTATCAATAAGTATTTCTACTCATTTCAGAGTTTGTGCTGCAAAGTGACACTTTTCTCCTTTCTGTAAAGAAATAAAGGATTAAGAAAGTCAGAAGGGGCATTTTGAGAACTAACTGAAATCTTAGAAAGCAATATAATACTTTCTCTCCGACTATGTGGAAAATAGGCTCTTTTATTTATTTTGTTTAGGCTTTTTAAAAATATATATATTTTTAAATAGGGAGAAGATCACTAAACAGAATTAAACCCAAATGGCTTTGGATAGTAGCATTTGTATCAAGTATATGTCCTTGAATAACTTTTGTTTAAATAAGTTTAAGATAAATTTGAATGCCCTATCCTCTGGGAACTCAGGCAAAACTAGGTTGATTAAGAGATAATTAAGCACAGGTAGCTATTGCAGATAAAACTAGCTAATTGTACTTTAAGCAGAATGTCTTAAATTCTGCCCTAATAGTTCATTATTTTTATAAGTACATGATATGAGTATGTAAATGTAATAATTTGTGATTAAGCCTTACACCGTGATTATCAAAATTTTTTTATACTCTTCATAGGCTCCTGCATGTGTGCTTTGCTCTCTTAAAACTTGCAGTTCCTATTTTTAAAGTGCAATAATGTGTACAATTTTCCTTCGGCTCCATGAAATTTGCTTAATGGAAACTCAGCTTGTTTTCCATAAGCCTCTACTGGTTACATGAGCATTGTTTACCTGAATTTCAAGTACATCACTTGGGAGAAAATAATTCAACTTTTGTGATTCTTAATTCAATTATTGTTTAGCTTCTGCTGCATTTACACAATTTGAGCAACAGCTTGGAGTCATACCATTCTGAAAAGATACTACTGAAAGAAGTCGGAACCTGATCTATAAGAAAAGGAAAACCATTCTTTGGCAGAGTATGGCTAGTATAGCAAAGAGTCTCCAAAGGCCGCAAACATCTATTTTGGTAACAGACACTTGGTTAAGTAGTCTGCAAGCTCTTGAACAGGGCCGTGAGATGCCCAAGTTGAGGAACCAGCATTGTCATTGTCCTAGGACTACTCTCCAGTGAGGAGTGATAATGGGCTGCAGATGCAAGTGCTTGGACTGGGAGAGGGAGACAGACTCAAGACACTGTTCTCCCTTATACCTGAGTGACCTTGGGAAGATGGCAGGAAGCTTTGGTTTCCTCATCTCTAAAATTCTAATTGGGCTTCCCTGGTGGTCCAGTGGTTAGGAATTTGACACTGGCTTGCCCCTGGTCTGGGAAGATCCCACATGCTGTGGAGTAACTAAGTCCCTGAGCCATCACTACTGAGCCCATGTGCTGTAGCTACTGAAATCAGTGTGCCTAGAGCCTGTGCCCTGCAACCAGAGAACCTACCACAATGAGAAGCTTGCACCCCACACCAATGAGTAGACCCCGCTCTCTGCAACTAGAGAAAGCCCAAGTGCAGCAACAAAGACCCACCACAGTCAATAAATGAACAAATACATCTTAAAAAATTAAAAAAATAAAATACTAATTATTATGTCTCTCCCTTTCCTTACAGAGCTGCTATGAGGACCAGCTAAGTTTGATAGGTGACTATCTAGAGGGACTGAGTACGTGTAAGGCAGGAACCAAGTCCTTTATGACTTTGGCATGCTTGCCTCACAGCTTTTGTTTTGATGGCACAAACAGAATGGCATAAATGTTACAATATAGAAAAACAGAAAGTTATTGAATGCAGAACACATTTCCACCTCAGAAGAGGTTTAGTTCTCACCTCCTTCCTCAAAACTTGGGTTTATAGGATTAAGACTCAGTGGTATGCTAGAGATGGCCCCTGCCAGCTGAGAAGAGCCAATTCTGTGTGTCTCTTCCTAACTCCATGTTCAAAGTCATCAAGTTGGTAGCTTGAAACTGGCCACGTTAAAAGTATTTATACCCTGGAAATTGGCAAATACTACTATGATATAATATATATATCTATGATCTTTATATGTATCATATATATATATCTATGATCTTTGTCCCTGACTTTTTAGAAACACAGATTTTCTAAAACCCTTGGAATTTCCTGAGTGGTAGAGGTAAGTAGAGCATCTTTTATTATTCATAATAAGCCACATTCAGTCACACCTAAACCTATGCCAGTGAGGTGACTCTTCATAGGCTCCTGCATGTGTGCATGCTAGGTCGCTTCAGTAGTGGCTGATTCTTGGCAGGCTCAGGGGCTGTAGCCCACCAGCTCCTCTATCCATGGGATTCTCAAGACAGGAATGCCGGAGTGGATTGCTATGCCCTCCTCTCATAGGTCCCTAGTTAGCTTCAGACATAGACAGCATATTAAAAAGCAAACACATCACTTTGCCAACAAAGGTCCATGTGGTCAAAGCTATTGTTTTTCCAGTAGTTACGTATGGATGTGGGAATTGGACCATAAAGAAGGCTGAGTGCCAAAGAAGTGATGCTTTTGAATTGTGGTGCTGGAGCAGACTCTTGAGAGTCCCTTGGATGGCAAGGAGATCAAACCAGTCAAGTCTAAAGGAAATCAACCCTGAATATACACTGGAAGGACTGATGCTGAAGCTGAAGCTCCAAAATTTTGGCCACTTCATGCATAGAGTTGACTGATTGAAAAAGACACTGAGGCTGAGAAAGATTGAGGGCAGGGGGAGAAAGGGGTGACAGAGGATGAGATGGTTGGATGGCATCATTGATTCAATGGACATGAGTTTGAGCAAACTCCATGAGATAGTGAAGGACAGGGAAGCCTGGCGTGCTGCAGTCCATGGGGTTGCAAAGAGTCTGACACAGCTTATCGACTGAACAACAAGATATCTTAAGGAAGAAGGTTGATTGCCAAAGAACCAACTATTTGATTAGAGGGTTGGAACTTTCAGCCCCACCCCCAATCTTCAAGGAGGAGAGGGGCCTAAGGATTGAGTTAATCACCAGAGGCCAGTGATTTAATCAACCATGCCTACATAATGGAACCTCTCTTCAGTTCAGTTTAGTTCAGTCGCTCAGTTGTGTCCGACTCTTTGCAACCCCATGAATTGCAGCACGCCAGGCCTCCCTGTCCATCACCAACTCCCAGAGTTCACTCAGACTCATGGCCATAGAGTCAGTGATGCCATCCAGCCATTTCATCCTGTGTCGTCCCCTTCTCCTGCCCCCAATCCCTCCCAGCATCAGAGTCTTTTCTAATGAGTCAACTCTTCGCATGAGGTGGCAAAAGGACTGGAGTTTCAGCTTTAGCATCATTCCTTCCAAAAAAAATCCCAGGGCTGATCTCCTTCAGAATGGACTGGTTGGATCTCCTTCCAGTCCAAGGGACTCTCAAGAGGCTTCTCCAACACCACAGTTCAAAATCATCAATTCTTCGGCACTCAACCTTCTTCACAGTCCAACTCTCACATCCATACATGACTACTGGAAAAACCATAACCTTGACTAGATGGACCTTAGTTGGCAAAGTAATGTCTCTGCTTTTGGATATGCTATCTAGGTTGGTCATAACTTTTCTTCCAAGGAGTAAGCGTCTTTTAATTTCATGGCTGCAGTCACCATCTGCAGTGATTTTGAAGCCCCCCAAAATAAAGTGTGATACTGTTTCCCCACCTATTTCCCATGAAGTCATGGGACCGGATGTTATGATCTTCGTTGAGATTTAAGCCAACTTTTTCACTCTCCTCTTTCATTTTCATCAAGAGGATTTTTAGTTTCTCTTCACTTTCTGCCATAAGGGTGGTGTCATCTGCATATCTGAGGTTATTAATATATTGTAAATATGACAATATATAAGTTTGTAGATTTTTTGATGATGGCCATTCTGACCCATGTGAGGTGATACCTCATTGTAGTTTTGATTTGCATTTCTCTAGTAATAAGCAGTGTTGATTTGAGCATATTTACATGTTTTTGTTGGCCATCTGTATGTCTTCTTTGGAGAAATGTCTGTTTAGATCTGCTGCCCATTTTTTTTTTTTATACTGAGCTGCATGTATATTTTGAGCTGTTTGTGTATTTGTGGCTTGATCCTTTATGCATTGCTTGTTTGCAAATATTTTCTCCCATTCTGAAGGTTGTCAATTTGTCTTGTTTATGGTTTCCTTTGCTATGCAAAAGCTTTTTAGTTTAATTGTTGTTGTTTAGTCACTAAGTCATGTCCAACTCTTTTTGCGATCCCTATCAACTGTAGCCCACCAGGCTCCTCTGTGCATGGGATTTCCCAGACAAGAATACTGGAGTGAGTTGCTATTTCTTTCTCCGGGGGATTTTCCCAACTTAGGGATCAAACTCACATCGCCTTGCCTGCATTGGCAGGCAGATTGTTCATCACTGAGTCACTGGGGAGGCCCTTAAGTTTAACTAGGTTCCAGTTTTTTTTTAATTTTTGTTTTAATTTTCGTTACTCTAGGAGGTGGGTCAAAATGGATCTTGTTGCAGTTTATGTCAAAGAGAGTTCTGCTTATATTTTCCTCTAAGAGTTTTATAATAACTAACCTTACATTTAGGTCTTTAACCCATTTTGAGTTTATTTTTGTGTATGGTGTTAAGAAGTATTCTAATTTCATTCTTTCACATGTAGCTGTCCAGTTTCGCCAGCATCACTTATTGAAGACACTGTCTTTTCTCCACTGTGTATTCTTGCTACTTTGCAAGAGATTAGGTGACCACAGGTATATCGGTTTATCTCTGGGCTTTTTATCCTGTTCCATTGATCTATATTTCAACTTTTGTGTCAGTACTATACTGTCTTGGTTACTGTAGCTTTGTACTCAAGGAGACTGATTCCTCCACCTACTGCTTTAATTTTCTAAGCCAAAAATCCTAGTGAGTTGGGAAGTCACTGTGTCCTCTCAGTTGCTTGGAACAGCCAGAGAAGCCAAGCAATAGCTAGGATGCAGTTGGGCTTGACAAAAATTTTAACCAGAGCCAGAACAAAGAGCATGCTGGGCTCTCAAAGCTGGAGTGAAAGNTGTAAATATGACAATATATAAGTTTGTAGATTTTTTGATGATGGCCATTCTGACCCATGTGAGGTGATACCTCATTGTAGTTTTGATTTGCATTTCTCTAGTAATAAGCAGTGTTGATTTGAGCATATTTACATGTTTTTGTTGGCCATCTGTATGTCTTCTTTGGAGAAATGTCTGTTTAGATCTGCTGCCCATTTTTTTTTTTTATACTGAGCTGCATGTATATTTTGAGCTGTTTGTGTATTTGTGGCTTGATCCTTTATGCATTGCTTGTTTGCAAATATTTTCTCCCATTCTGAAGGTTGTCAATTTGTCTTGTTTATGGTTTCCTTTGCTATGCAAAAGCTTTTTAGTTTAATTGTTGTTGTTTAGTCACTAAGTCATGTCCAACTCTTTTTGCGATCCCTATCAACTGTAGCCCACCAGGCTCCTCTGTGCATGGGATTTCCCAGACAAGAATACTGGAGTGAGTTGCTATTTCTTTCTCCGGGGGATTTTCCCAACTTAGGGATCAAACTCACATCGCCTTGCCTGCATTGGCAGGCAGATTGTTCATCACTGAGTCACTGGGGAGGCCCTTAAGTTTAACTAGGTTCCAGTTTTTTTTTAATTTTTGTTTTAATTTTCGTTACTCTAGGAGGTGGGTCAAAATGGATCTTGTTGCAGTTTATGTCAAAGAGAGTTCTGCTTATATTTTCCTCTAAGAGTTTTATAATAACTAACCTTACATTTAGGTCTTTAACCCATTTTGAGTTTATTTTTGTGTATGGTGTTAAGAAGTATTCTAATTTCATTCTTTCACATGTAGCTGTCCAGTTTCGCCAGCATCACTTATTGAAGACACTGTCTTTTCTCCACTGTGTATTCTTGCTACTTTGCAAGAGATTAGGTGACCACAGGTATATCGGTTTATCTCTGGGCTTTTTATCCTGTTCCATTGATCTATATTTCAACTTTTGTGTCAGTACTATACTGTCTTGGTTACTGTAGCTTTGTACTCAAGGAGACTGATTCCTCCACCTACTGCTTTAATTTTCTAAGCCAAAAATCCTAGTGAGTTGGGAAGTCACTGTGTCCTCTCAGTTGCTTGGAACAGCCAGAGAAGCCAAGCAATAGCTAGGATGCAGTTGGGCTTGACAAAAATTTTAACCAGAGCCAGAACAAAGAGCATGCTGGGCTCTCAAAGCTGGAGTGAAAGTGCTTTCAATTCTGTGGTATCTTTCATGACCTGTGAGCAGATGCTCATGAGGGATGCCTAACTGAAAGAGCTGAGGTGAAACAGCTAGTGGGGATAGAATGGGAATGTATGCACCGACTAGATGTTAGTATAAAAAAAGGATCCTTATATTTGAGAGCTATAAGACCACCAGAATATGATGATGCTAGAAAATGTATGAGATACAGATGTTCAGTTCCTCTGTCTTTCTGGTCTCTGTGATTATCAAAGCCATATTTTTCCTGTTGCTCTGAACCAGGGGTTGTTGTCCTGCATGGAAGAGTGTATTAATCAGTTATTCCCTTATTAACATTGCCTGACAAACAACCCTAAAATCTCAGTGCCTTACTGCAATACACATTTAGTTCTCTCTAACTGATCTGAAGGTTAGCCATGATTCTGTTGGATTTGACTGGGCCTGGCTGAATTCATTTGGGCTTAGCTCCAGACTGGTTGAATTCAAGTATGCTCTACAGGTTTCATTCTGGGGCCAGCAGAGCAGATACCTGAGACATGCTCTTGTCAGGAGAGAGGACAGGATCAAAGGGACCAAGTGAGTCCACATAAGCACTTCTAAAGCCTCTGCTTACATTACATCTGTTCACATGTCATTACCAGAGTAATTCATAAGGCCAAGCCTAAAGTCAGTGGGGTGGGGAAGTGCATTCCATCTCAGACAGAGGAGGAGAGGGGAATATTTGCTGAACAATAATACAATCTACTGAGAGAAGAAGGTGAGGGGAAGGTGTCAAGCATGCAGACTAGAAGGGCAATGAAGCCATTAAACAAGAGCCAGCCCAGAGCCAGCATGTCCTCCCCAAGCAGACACTGCTGAGCCCCTGGCCTGTGCCAGGCACCCCTTGGGTACTGAAACTATAATATATGAACAATTAAGGCACAGCCCTTGGTAACTAAAATGTCACCAAATTACACAGTCCTTAAAAATAAAGAGATGATTTAAATGGGAGCAAGGGAGGGTTATTTCCAACTCCTTCACTATTGGGAGGCAGCCACCAACCCCCTTGGCTCCCTCCAGGTGCCAGCTGCTTCCTAGTGCCAGGGAGTCAAGCACAGGGGTGCCAAGGAAGTGTTCCCCACTAGATGCATGTGGCAATTAAGCCATCAGCCAGTGCAGAAGCCTGCACTGTGGTTGTGCTGCTCTCCAATAGAGAATAAATCAAATTACAGGGAAGTCTCCTGCCTCCCCTCCCCACTTCCTGCACTATTATCCTTGCTACAGAAATGTCACAGTGATTTCTCTAAAGAGCTAGCTGCCAATTCTAAAGAGCAAACTCAAAAGTCCATGTGACGATGGATGTTCTCTAGACTTATTGTGGTTTCATTTCATGATGTAGGTAATTCAGATCATTACGCTGTGCATTATAAACTGATACAGGGCTGTATTTCAAGTATATCTCAGTAAAAGAAAGAAAAAAAAATAAGAGTCCATGTATGGATTTTACCTGACAGGACATGGTTCACAGAGCAGACCCCAACACACAGAGCAGTGCCTGTGGGATGTCACAGGAGAATCAATGTCACAGTTCAGAATCCTTGGATATGTCTCCTTCTGTAACGGTCCTTCCTGAAGACTAGACACTTCCCTCCTCTTTAACCTTCCAGCACAGCATGATCCCTGGGAAGCTGAGTGAGTCCTGGGGACCGCCAGGGGCAGATCATAGGCAATGTGTGGACTCTGGTGGCCTTGAAGAATAGCTGACAGCTGCTGATTGGAGGGGTGTGGAAGGAGCTTGGACTGGAGGCTGAGTGTCCAGATGCAAGAGGTCCCTCTCACTGGGGAATATAAATGAAGATTAGAAAGAAAGGAAGCAGGAGTGAGCCACAAGCCAGGGGTCAGTTATCCTGGCATCACCATGTTCTAGCTCAGGAATCCAAGGAGCACAGAAATTATGACATTGAATCTGGTCTTCCATATGATTATAGAAATATGTCATGGTAAAGGATAGAATGAATATTTTATTTACAGTTCATTAAGTAGAATTATAACTCAAAGTATCTAGACAAATGGTTTGAGGGACTCTATTTGTATTCTTTCCCCAGGCCTCATAAATGTCCACTCAGCTCTTTCCTCAGGTGTCTGTGATGAGAAATCACAAAGGGCATCTCCCAAAGCAATGAGTATTTCTGGTCTGGCTTCTTAACTTTGGGGTCCCATTTCAGAGTCGGTGGTTAATCTTCTAAGGCCTTATCCAGCCTAAATGGCATTTGCTCATTTATTTTTCATAGACATGGTTTTCCAACTCCAGAATTTCATCTGAACCACACTGTGTATCTCATTTATCTATTTCAAATTTCCTGTACATTCAAAATGACACAAAATCACCATCATGGATTGATTTTTTATTAACAAAGAGAGAACTAACTTGAAGCAAGGATTTATTAGTCATGAGAAGCCTCATAGTCAAAGAACAAAGAATGAAAATGATCAGAAGTAGATTTCTGGGGACAAGGAGGAGGAAGGGATAGTTTGGAGAAGGGCTTATAACAGGGAGAAGCCTGAGAGTTTCATTAGAGTCTCTTTAAAATGCTTTGGTCTATTTTGAATCATAGAAGGTTTAAAATATTGACTTGTGGCTGATTCATGTCAATGTATGGCAAAATGAGTACAGTATTGTAAAGCAAAACAAACTAAAAAATAAAAATTTAAACTTAAAAAAATTTTTTTTAAATAAATAAATAAAATAAATTCCTTACCACACAAAAAATAAAAATAAAAAAAATAAAATATTGACTTGACTGATTAATATGACCAAACACAAAGCTATCAAGATCATGCTGATGACATGATCAAATGTTTCTGGATAAGAATTCAAAGGTAATGTCATCTAGGGCAGAGACATATTTTTCAGGCAAGACATAGAGAACTGGTCCATGACCATCCATCTGTGAACTCCTGCTACTCAAGGTATAGGCCTCAGGCCAGCAACATTAGCATCACCCGAGAGCCTGTTAGAAATAGAGTCCCAGACACTACTCCAGACCTGCAGAATCAGAATCTGCTAACAAGATCCACAGTGATTCTTAGGCGCATTAAAATATGAGCAGGGCTAATGTCAGTACTTAAGAGACGTTTATGTTTCAGCTCTGACTGCTTTGAGTAAACAATAAAAGCCACTCCTGCTTTCCCTCATGATTTTCCCCCTTCTCCACCTCTAACCCTCCTGCCTGAGATCCCAGGCTCCCTGGGCAGCCAGGTGGATATGTTCTGGGATGTGGGATAGAGAAGGCTTTGTGTGCATTAGGCTGATGAGCTAGGCTGATCCCCGGCTTTCCACTGCAGGAATCATCACCCTTGTCATTACATCCTTTCTCATTGTGAGCCTCACTCTCATGTCCAAACCTCATATTATAATCACCTGACAATTTCTAACGAAGCAGAAGTGATGATCAAAGCAGCTATTCAAAGATTCAGATAACTTCATGCCATGAAAAGTTTTCAGGAAGAGGCCTCTGATTTTCATCCTAGTTCCAACATGCTTGGAACAGTAAAGAATACCTATTTTTGCTCCAGGGAAATTTTACTCAAAAGGTGGAATCTCATTTAACTCATGTTTTAAGATACCCTAGCCAATCTGACCCTTGCAGAAAAGTCCACTCAATTTGAATTTTATAACATTCGTTTTCTAAGATTTTTTTTTCCTGTTTATTAGGTTTTTGTCATATGTGTTGTGTATTTTGTTTTATTTTCATCAATTTTTATAGTTTTGTTAAATAAATGGACTTCCAAAAATAGAACTTCAGTTTATAACCTTGTCCCTCTAGGAAATAAGAGTTTGATTTATGAGGTGTTGCTTGGCAGCTATGGCTCAGGAATTTAATTAACTCATAACTCAGGTGGATTGTACTTGCTCTCTTTGCAAAGAGCCAGTTCCCTTGTGGGTGTGAGGCTGTTGAGCATGAATAGGACTCCCCAGGACTCTGCTTGGGTAGCAGCAGGGTCATTTGGAGAAGTATCAAGGGAGTGGGACTTGGGGAAATGCCAAGGTGCTGGAGTAAGATTGTCTAGGTCCGGAGTCTGAGGCCACCTTTTACTAGTTGTGTCTTCCCTCTATTTCATTATTTCTAAAATAGAGATATTGGTCAATGCAGTTACAGATTAATGAGGTTATCAATGTGAAGTATTCATCACAGTGCCTACATATACTTAATAAATGTATAATAGGTATGAACTATTAGCTATCCCAACCCAGGGGTCAAAATGTTTATGAAAGAGAAACTGAGTTTCCTCCCTGCCAGGCACGGACCTGGATGGACACTCATTCCTGGGAATGAAATCTTGCAGCGTAGGCCTTGATAAAGTAGGACTATGAGGAGCCTAAGCCTCATCCTTCTCCAGAAGTGATCAGTGGCAGATGGCCTCTGGATGTCCTTTGACCAAAGCAAAAATTCACTTGTCCTATGTTATCCCGCAAGTGCCTTCCAAAGACTATCAAACATTTGAATGAGCTCCTGGATGGAAGAGCTTCCCTGGATGTGGGAGAAGGAGCTTTGTAAACCTCCATGGCTTTTGGCAGGAAGCAAACAAGACCTTCCACCTCTGGCTAAGCTACATACATCTCACTATCAAACAATCCCTGAGGCATCTGAGGTTTTAAATGATCAGAGTCATTAACCTGTTGCTCTCATGAGGAAGTACCATCAGTGTCTCCTTGTGGTGGACAGCACATGGATCCTATAATAATCAAGCCTTAGGGTTTTGGCTGCATTCTCCAGCTGTCTCCATGAAGAGGCAAAACACACTGGAAAGTAAGGGAGGCTACAGGGAACTGAATGTTCTGTATCTCAGTTGGGGTGGTGGTTACATGAGTGAATCCATTTGCAAAACATTCTTTGAGTTCTGTACTTATAATATGTGAACCACGATATGTGCTATACATATGTCACTCACTTGAACTGAAAATTTTAAAGAAAAGTAAGAACTTAAAAGCTGTGAAAATCAACAAGCAGCACACAAACACCAGAAAGGAGTATGTATTATCTGCAGGAAGTTGCCCTCAGCTTCTGAGCACTAATCGTATGTTCTCTGGACACTTCGCTTTCAGTTTTATTTCTGATTTTCATGGATTTGCCTTTTGACCTTATATGAAAGTCAATGGCAAAGTTAACAGCAAAGAGAGATGATCTTACTGCTTTCTCTGACAATCTGCTCCAGCCAGACACTGAAGATAACTGAGTGGTGGACAGCACCTACCAATTTACTTCAAGGAGGACTGTGGAATCACAGCCTAGAGGAGTTCTGATGAATCGGAAATCATTAGGTGCCTTAATAGCTACTTAAGTGTTTGCTGTTAGAAATCTTTTGCTCCAGACACAAGTGGTGGATTATAAATTATTTATGGAACCAATTAGGGACACAACTGGAGTGATCTGGCTGGTTGCCATAGCACTAATGCCTGTAAAGTTTTTCATCTTTCAACTAAACTTTTTTTTGCTGTTACATTTTGATATCCTAATCTGCTCTCCAGTGGTCTGTGAAAGTGTTCATGATTCTTTCATATTTGTGTATAAAATTCAGTTTTAGTAAAGAGTCATTGACTATTAGCAAATTAATCTTGCTTTAACTTCATCCTGCTCCCACAAGTGTTAACAAAAAGCACCAAGGGACTTACAAAGAAATGGTTTTGGTGTGTTTACCCAGCCTTCTTCCTCCTCCAGTTCTACTTTGGGGGTGTTTCATATCCCTTCTCTCTGTCCTTGTGGACTGTCTGCTTGCTGCTGAACTTTGTGAGATGCCCAGTCTCTAACAATGGCATCCTTTGACTTAAATTAGCTCAGCTACATCTGTGTTTCTTGTACCAACTGTCCCTACATCAGAGTGAGTTTGATTAATTCCTTCAAAATAAATAATTTGCTCCTACCCCTTTAAAAGTTCAACCTTCTTCATATTTTTATTGCTCAGTCATACACTGATACACTCAGTGGTTTCCATGCTGACCTCAACCACTGGGACATCTGCCACCTCAGGGACATCCTGGTCCATGTGGATTTCCATTGTCATTTCTTGGCTGCTTCTCTCTTTGTCTGGACCTTTCTTTGCTGTTAATTCCCTATAATTCCTGTTACCTGCCTGGTTGGCTCCATTGCTACACTTTACATTGCAGAGTTGCTAAGAACAACCATGTCTGTGGCCTCTCAGACAGCTCCCCACAAAGGCGGCATTTCCTTGGTATTGGCCCTCAGGCAACCTGCTCCGAAGTTTGAGCCTCTCATTGCCCTAGAGGTAATGGAACTTGGGAATGGCACTCCTGTCTACATGGCCAGAAGGGGCAGAATGCTACCATATCATTTGGTCTTGCTACATAGGTCTTACCACTGGTTATCTCTCCCTCTCAGATTAAAACTCTCCCAAAGAAGGGCTCTGATGGGTTGAGCCAGTCAGCATTCAGTGTGGGCTTCTAGAGGGTTTGAGGAATCCAACAATTGATCAAGGAAAAAGATATGACCACAGCAGTAACACACAGAAAGTTTTATTGGGTGTTGCTTGGACATAGAAGCGTGAGAGGGAAGTCCTTCGGAGCATGAGACAGTCCAGAGGCTTATGTCACAGGGACCATCATCCAGAAGGAGAGGAGCTAAAGGAACTCAAGAAAGAGGGGGGATGGGGAGGGGACTTACCTGTCTGGGTCAGAGAACTCTAAGGGGCAGGAGCAGCTTGGAAGGTCTTAGATTTATTACAGCCACAAGGCTCTGTCTAGTCAATGACCAGCATAAGACTGGTATAGTTTCACAGGGTATGCAAAACAGACAAGCCTTAAATGGTTAAAATTTTGCTTGTTTAGGCTATTTTTTAAAATAATTGAATGTGTCAAATTTGAATTTGGTGTCTGTGGACTTTTGAGCTAGTGAGTCTAAGCCTGCTGTAAAGATGTAAACGACTGGGAACCAATAGACAGAGGCCATCTTTGGCTCATTTATATAGCAACATTCCTTTCATGTTAGCTCCTTCCTATATCTCCGTCCAGCTTATAGAATGGCTATCCTTTGATCTGGTACCCAGTCCTGCTCCAGTCAGCTGGGATCAAAGTAGGAGGGTCAATCTCCTGGATGCAGTATCCAGGCTCAAGCTGCCACTCAGAGGGCAGTTACAAGCTTGAAAGACCCCAGACAGACTTGCCCCCTAAACCTTTGCCTGTCCCATTTGTCCATGAACAAAGTCAAATACCATCCCTTATAGGTAGCCTTCTCCCATAACACCTGCCCATCCATTGCCCCCACCCTCACGTCTCCACTATATCCTATGCAGGTTACTGTCAGACATCTTACCTTGTCATTTAGAGAAGATTTGTTACATCACTTTATCTCACTTATGAAACACAAAGTGTGAACTATCTGATCACTCTCATGTCCCCAGGACATCCCAGTACAAATCTGTTCAACAAACAGAACAAGTAGATCTGTTCAACTGCTAAATAGATTATTTCTATGAAATATAAAGACTTCACAGAGGAAGTGATGCCTAAAGAGTTATTTGGAGGATCATAGGAGTGATAAAGGATGAAAGGGTGAATTCTAAAGAGAGAGAGAAAAAATCCTGGATAAAAACCCAGAGACATGAAAGCATGACATGGTAGAGAAAACGTAAGTACCAAGTAGCTTGGCAGGCAGGATGTGAATGGATGGTCACAGAGGGCCCCCAAGGATAACATCGTCTGGGAGAATTCAGCCCAGGCCTTCGTTGTTTTTTTTTTTTTTTGTAATGTATTCCAAGCTTCTTTCTAATTTAGAAAGATCAGAACAGCTCCCCCCCCGCCCCTCAAAAATAATTACAAAGGAGACCAGCTTTATCCTGTAGAAAATTCACAACCTGCTCCCCAGCCCCAAACCAGCAGAGACTGTCTGGACTTTCAGTTTTGGTAGCATGCTAAGAGTCAGACATGACTGAGCGCCTTCATTTTCACTTTTCACTTTCATGCATTGGAGAAGGAAATGGCAACCCACTCCTGTGTTCTTGCCTGGAGAATCCCAAGGATGGGGGAGCCTGGTGGGTTGCCGTCTATGGGGTCGCACGGAGTTGGACATGACTGAAGTGACTTAGCAGCAGCAGCAGCAGATTCATTAATTCCAGGTAGGCTAAGTTACACTAACAAAGCTAGTTTAACATGAGGATATAAAATCAGAATTCCATTTCTTAATTATCAATGAGAAGTATTAATGCCAAGCAATATGTGGAATCTAAAAAACGGTACAAATGATCCTATTTACAAAAAAGAGAGTCACAGATATAGGAAAAAAAAAAAACTTATGGTTACCAGAGGGGAAAAGGGAGAAGGGATAAACTGTCCATATATGTGTATATAGACATATACACCAGAGAAGGCAATGGCACCCCACTCCAGTACTCTTCCCTGGAAAATCCCATGGATGGAGGAGCCCAGTAGGCCGCAGTCCATGGGGACGCTAAGAGTCGTACACGACTGAGCGACTTCCCTTTCACTTTTCACTTTCATGAATTGGGGAAGGAAATGGCAACCCACTCCAGTGTTCTTGCCTGGAGAATCCCAGACACAGGGTAACCTGGTGGGCTTCCGTCTGTGGGGTCGCACAGAGTTGGACATGACTGAAGCGACTTAGCAGCAGCAGCAGACATATACACATTACTATATATAAAATAGTTAACTAATAAGGACCTACTGTATAGCACAGGAAACTCCACTCAGTACTCTGTAATGACCTACACAGAAGCAGAATGTAAAAAAAAAAAAAGGCAGAATGTAACACATAACATGTATTTTACATATATATGCTATATGTATATATAGCATATACAGTTATATATGTAAAATGTAACTGATTCACTTTGCTGAATAGAAGAAACTAGCACAACTTTGCAAATCAACTATGTGTGCTTAGTCGCCCAGCGGTGTTCAACTCTTTGTGACCCGGTGGACTGTAGCCCGACAGACTCTTCCATCCTTGGGGATTCTCCAGGCAAGAACACTGGAATTGGTTGCCANCATATACAGTTATATATGTAAAATGTAACTGATTCACTTTGCTGAATAGAAGAAACTAGCACAACTTTGCAAATCAACTATGTGTGCTTAGTCGCCCAGCGGTGTTCAACTCTTTGTGACCCGGTGGACTGTAGCCCGACAGACTCTTCCATCCTTGGGGATTCTCCAGGCAAGAACACTGGAATTGGTTGCCATGCCCTCCTCCAGGTAAATCAACTGTACCTCAATAAAAATTTAGAAATAAAGGATATATACTAATAAGAAACAAAGATAAGTAAATAAATAAATGCCAAGCAGAACAGAATGCTGTGTCAACATGACCAGTACACTCTCTCCATGTAGATGGATTTACATGTGAAGCCAGCTTATAAACAGAATAATGCTTGGTGATGATGAGATTGGGGCAAAGAAGTTGAGATTTTAATGCTTATGATATCAGGCCCTAATCAGAGATCCTACAGAAAATGGCACACTTTAAGGGGTAACTGGTGGGCAGTGCAGTACCACGTCACTACTGGCAGGCCAGCAGGGATGAGAGAAGGGAGTGCCTACTGCAAGTCAGAGGGAGAGAGCTGCTGTAGAAGAAGCCACAGTAGAGATGCTGTGACCATAAGTCAGGACAGCTGGCATGGGATGGAGCTGGAGGAAGCAATAATTCAACCTCACTCTCTTCTCTCCCTCTGATCTCCTAACTACATTCTATATTAACTAATTTCAGTGCAAAGCCAGAGGGCAAGGAAATACATGGATGCAGTGCATTCTGGCTAGCCTCCCAAAGCCAGAGCAGGGTAGAGGGGCCAACTGAGAATAACTGGCACATCCTGTTTACCCAACAGAGATGCTTCTGTGACAAGGGACAGACCAGCCACCTAAGCAGTGCTAGTACAAACAGTTGCAGTTCTTCCTTATTACAAACTCACCCTCCTATCATTTGAAGATGGTACCCTCACCCCTTGTGAAAAACATATTTTCTTTATTGAACATCTTTGAGTATGGACATGGCCTTCACTCTGCCTAGGATTGATCTGGCTCACACAAGCAGGTTTTGTTTATTCTTTCTGTTTCTAGACCTGGAGCTATTTTTTCCCTAAGGTGATGTTTGTATGTATCGTTCTCATCTGCAATGGGTTGATATTTACAATTTAATTGCCAGAATTTCTGGAGTGCTTTGCTGTACGTACTCCTACTTTAACAAACTTGAATTGAATTCTATATGAACTGGGGATGAGAATTAATGGAAGTCATTGAGTATCAAGATATTTGAGAGAAACAAGATAGGAAATTATTTCAGTGGCAGTGGGGATGGAGAGGAGAAGATGGTTTTAAAAACTAAGAGGGATGGCTGGACTTAAGGAATATAAGAGGGAGAACAGAGAGTCTAGAATAAAATGAATTTTGTTTTGGACTGTAAAGCTTGATGGACCTGAAGGATATCCCTAAAAGGACCTTCCCAAAAGCTATTCTAATTCATTGTTTGGGGTCTCCAGTTTTCCCAGAATTTCTGGCTAGCAGATGGTCAAATTTATGCTTTCAGCACCACAACTGAGGACAGCTCCAGTCAGCGTTCCCATGGTCAATCCATGACAGTCAAGGTACTGGACAACTGATGGTGTTTCATGATGAAAGGAAGAGATTTTGAGTAAAGGATGAAAAGAGAGGGACAGGTGGAAGAAAGAGGAATAGCATAAGGAAGATACCTGGGAAGAAAGAAGCCACGAAGGTGATCAATTTGGTGGCATATCAATATTCAAGCTGGTTCCAAGTTCTGTATTTTGTTTTGTTTTTCTCATTGGGATAACTTGGTTTTGTTTGTTTGCTTTGTTTTTCCAAGCTCAGTTATTCACTGAGATTCACAGGAGATTCTCAGTCACAGAAAACCCACAAACATGACATTTGGGGTAAGACTTCAGGCCTTCTTCATCTTTGAATAGAAGAAAAACTCTAAGGACGTACCATCAGAAAATGTTTAAACAAGTACTTAGAAGGCAGAAAGCACCAAGGATTTCCCATGGGAAGAAAGAAAACCTGACAAATGTAATACCTTCATTACATTTGTTTTTTTCTTTCCTAATCTACATAGCTTACAAGCTCAAGCACAGAACAATATTTAGTTTTGTAAATCTCAATTATGTATTTTCAAGCATAATGCAAAAGTTTAGCTCTTTGAGTGTAAACAATGCATTTTGAGCTTTCTCTGAGATAGCATCTAGGGCAGAGGAAGCCTCTCAAAAGTCTCCTTTTATTCCATGACCCCCCACCTGCCCCCACCCTCACTACCACCCTCACTACCAGCTCAGCTAGATGATTTGGCCTTGGGCCCAGATAGTATTCTCAGTAGGCAGGGACTCTCTGGAAAAATGAGATGGTGATGGGCCAAAGAAGACTGAGGGAAGAGGCTAGCATAAAAGGGTTATGTCATTACTGATTTTAAATAATACTCTGGCACTGGGATTTCTTATTGATTCTTTGGTTCAAAGCCTGTGGTCAGCCAGCATCATGACAAAGAAGAAAGCCCCACACCCACCCTATCACTCCACCTGTTCTACTTCTCACCTGTTCTCCCAGTGTAACTCATTAGGCAGCATGATTTGCAAGCTTCTCGTCCCCTTTTGATTAGCTTGTTTTCTGCCTTTGAAGCTAAGCCCTCATTAACGAATTCTGAGATGGGAGAATAATCCTAGCCATTGCCAGCACATCTGTCCCTGGAGAGTCCTTTGCTTCCCATCATAAGGGGGTTGTTGTCAAGCCCTGGACTTCACAATTTCAGTGTGATAAAGCCTTGGAGAGTTTTCTTTCTCTGGGAATCCAATTTCTCAATCACATGCTTTTCAGGGCTAATTACACTGATTTATTGCACTGGGCTTTCTCTTACGTTTAACAGTTCAGTGGGAGGGAAGACACTCTGAAGGATCAGCACTTAATGGAAAAGCAGAGAACCAATGGTGGAAAGTCAGTTTCAGGGGATGTGCTGGGCCAGGGGGAATAGTAGTTACCTTCAGCCCCAGAGAGAGATTTCTACTTTCCTATATCATCTTGAGTCTTAGCACTGGAGGATTTGTGGGCTCAGGTTCTATTCTAATGGTTTGAAGTGTGTGGATCTTCTTTCCTTGTTGTTGCTATTGTTTAGTTGCTAAGTTGTGTCTGATTCTTTGCACCCCCATGGACTGTAGCCCACCAGGATCCTTTGTCCAAGGGGATTCTCTAGGCAAGAATACTGGAGTGAGTTGCCACACCCTTCTTCATCTTCCCAACGCAGGGATTAAACCCAGGTGTCCTGCAATACATCTACATAATAAAGGAGTGGAAAGTGGGTAGTCAAAAGAAATTGAGACTGGGGATGAGGATGTCAGTCTCAATATCTTTATTATGTAGATATATTTAGTCCTCTCCCAGTAAGAAAGACTCTTCCCTAGGAGGAGGAAGGGGGATGAGGTTTGTGTTTTAGTGGTTTTTTATTTTTGGTGGGCTAGGGGAGAGGAAAATTGAGGAGGTGGGCTTCCCTGGTGTCTAAGACAGTAAAGAATCTGCCTTCAATGAGGAGACCAGGTTCGATCCCTGGGTTGGGAAGATCCCCTGGAGGAGGGCATAGCAACCCATTCCAGTATTCTTGCCTGGAGAATCCCCAAGGACAGAGGAGCCTGGTGGGCTACAGTCCACAGGGTCACAAAGAGTTGGACATGACTGAGTGACTGACACTTTCACTTCAGTGAGGAGGTGCTCCAAGAAAATGTTCATGTAAAGATAATGAGTAGGAGAAAAAAGACTTTGGGATGTGTGATATATTTAGATTTCTTTCTCACAGATTAAACTTCTTTTTAAAATTATTTTTTCGTTACTAGACTCTTAATTCCTGGAATGTGACATTACTCAGAAATTTGACTTCTTATCCCATGGGTTAAACAATTTTTACATCTGTCAGTGCCCACCAGTCAAAGAAGAATGGACACCTCTGTAATCAAAGATAAAGTTAGGTTTACTGAATTTGCTTCAGCAAAGGAGAACACACACTGAGGACTCAAGGCCACCTCAGTAGAAGGAATCTGGGAGTTGCTTATCACAGCATTTGGGCATGTGCCCAGAGTTTATAAGAAGGGTCTAAGAAAGCCAAGGACCAGCTGACAACTGGGACTGTTTTTCACTTTCTGAGGTCCTTGTGGATGTTGGTGCTTATCAAGTGTGGATTAATTCTTATCCTGACTCATGCACATGCCAGGCCAAGTTCATCCATCTAAACAAAAATTTTCCTTGAACTGCAAACAAAAGGCCATCAGCTTTTCTTTTTTAATTTGCTATGATAGTCCTGACAGATAAGGTTTTAGGTGAAGAGTTTTCTCAGTGTCCAGGAATATCACTGCAATTTATTTTGATCACTTTTCTATGTAACTATCATAGAAGATTATATGATAGGTTTTTAATATCTCTCATTGGGGCCTATATTTGGTAGACTATTTTTTTCAGATGTGTATTAATTTCATCAAGATTTTCAAATGGTTTTACATAAAGTTGTACAAAGTAGCCTCATGATTTTTTAAGATTTCCTGTTTTACGTTTTTTTCCCTTAACATTTCTAATTTTGTGTGTTTGCTCACTTTTTTTTTTTTTACTAATTAGTTAGCAGTTTGTCTATTTTATTGGTTTTTTTTTTTAAAGAACAAGTTTTTCTTATTAACTTTTGCTTCCATCTGTGTTAATGTCTTCTTTCTACTTTTTCCAGCTTATTTGTTCTTTTTCTTTTTTTTAATCTTATTTTATTTATTTATTTTTGGCTGCATTGGGTCTTTGTTGCAGTCCGTGAGCTTCTTAATGGAGGTGGCTATTCTTGTGGAGCACAGGCTCTAGGTGTGCTGGCTTTGGTAGCTGCAGCATGCAGGTTCAGTAGTTACAGCTCACAGGCTCTAAAGTATAGGCTCTGAAGTTGTGGTGCATGGGCTTAGCTGCTGGGCGGTATATGGAATCTTCCCAGACCAGGGATCGAAACTGTGTCCCCTGCATTGGCAGATAGGCTCCCATCCACTGTGCCACCAGGGAAGTCCCTTTTACTAGTTTTTAACTTTGTTTTTTTAAACTCACTTATTTTTCACTTTTTATTGGTATAGTGGTACACTTTTTCTTCTATTTATTGCTTATCATTGTTTATAGGAAATTCTACAATTTCATTTAGCACTTTTTCTTTGACCCAAGAGTTTGTTTAATGGTGGGTTTTTAAATTTCCAATCAGGTAGTCTGATTTTGTAATTAATTTATAGCATTTTTATCAGAATGCAATACTTTAGAATTTATTGAAGTTTTCTTTCTAGGTTAAGATATGATCAATCTTCACAGTGGAAAATGTGTATTTTCCATTATTGGGATTAAGAGTTAAATATATATAAGTTCTACTTGATTATTACACTGAATAAGTTTTCTGTATCCTAACTGATTTTCTTCCTCATATGATCTGTTTGGAATTGAGCAAGGTATATTAGAATTTTGTACTATTAGTGTTTTTTTTTTTTTCTTTTTCCTTGTGTGTGTGCATGTGTGTGTTTGTGTGTGTATGTATGCTAGTCACTCAGTTGTGTCCAACTATTTGTGACCCCATGGACTGTAGCCTGTCAGGCTTCTGTGTTCATGGAATTCTCCATGCAAGAATACTGGAGGGTTGGTCCCAAGATGGCAGAGGAATAGGAAGGGGAGATCACTTTCTTCCCCAAAAATTCATCAAAAGATCATTTGAACAACTTCCACAAAACAACTTCTGAACGCTGGCAGAGGACACCAGACATCCCGAAAGGCAGCCCGATCTCTTTGAAAGGAGGTAGGACAAAATATAAAAGATGAAAACAGAGACAAAGGATTTAGGGAAGGAGACCTGTCCGGGATGAGGGAGTCGTGAAGGAGAAGTTTCCACACAATAGGAAACCCTATCACAGGCATGTCAGTGGGAAGCTTTGGAATCTCAGAGGGCAACATAACAACAACAACAAAACACCCAGAAAATGCACCTAACTGCAACTAACTGCAAGCTCTCTGCCAGCAGCAAGTGGGGGCTGGGCAGGCAGGCGCGGGCTGCATTCAGTCCTAAGGGCAGGGGCTGGCTTGAATGCCCTGAGGACAATCTGAGGGCGCTAATGTGACATAGCAACCCAAAGGGTGGGATCACCAGAGAGACCAAAAAAAAGGGACCTTTCCCACAAAAGGCTCTAAAGCTGCACGGTGACCCCTGGCACACTCACAGAACAAAGGATTGTGCCCCAGCGAATACCAAAGGACAGAAAGCTGGCTGCCTTTTAGGGGCCTCCCTCCTCAGAGGCAGAGAGGCAGGTGTGTGACAGCCAGAGCCGGAAGGCAATCTCGGGCCCAGAGACCGCACATTCCACCAAAGTGTGAGCAGGTTGAAGTTGCTAACCACGTCTTCCTGGGATCCTGGATGGTTGACATCTGCCCCGAGTGTCAAAGTCTGAGATCAGCTCCCCAGAGGAGACACACAGCACACCCAGGACTGTGCCCTTGCGGTGTGCCCAGGAAACTGAGTGGCTGGGACCAAGGAGGTGCATAAGATGCATGGCCCAGCTGGGACAGTGTGCTTTCCAAGCACCCAGTCGCCTGAGTGGCTTGTACCTGGGGAAGGCACAAAATGCATAGCCCATCTGGGTCTGTGACCTTGCAGAACACCCGAGAACCTGAACGACTTAGACCTGGGAAGTGCATGAAATGCAGGGTTCACTTGGGACAGAGCTCTAGCAGACCACCCTGGACCCTGAGCAATGTGGACCCAGGAAGTACATGCCGCCTTGGGCTGTGGCAAAGCCAGTGTGGTCCATCCACTGCGAGCACTCCCCACTTATGCCAGCGGTATTTGTTTGCAGTGTCCCTTCCTCTGCACAACACAACTGAATAAGTGAGCCTGAATAAGTGGCCAACTTGGCCCCCTTGGCTCCCTCGTGTCAGGGTGGAAATTAGACACTGAAGAGACTAGCAAACAGAGGAAGCCAAAATAAACAAAGAAGGGTGAAACTGCCCTGGAAGTGAGAGCTGCAACAGATTAAAACCTTTTTTTTTACTGCATTAATTGCAACACTGTTTACAATAGCCAAGTCATGGAAACAACCATAATGTCCATTGACAGAAAGATGAATGAATAAAGAATATACACATATGTGGAATACACATATATACAATGGAATATTACTCTGCCATTAATAAGAATGAAATAATGCTATTTGCAGCAACATGGATGGTCCTGGAGATTATCATACTAAGTGAATTCAGACAGAGAAAGACAAATATCATATGATATCACTTACATCAGTTCAGTTCAGTTCAGTCGCTCAGTCATGTCCGACTCTTTGCGACCCCATGAATCACAGCNTCTAGTATTTATTGATTGTAGATTTCTGGATAGCAGCCATTCTGACTAACATGAGACGGTACTTCATTGTGCTTTTGATTTGCATTTCTCTGATAATGAGTGATGTTGAACATCTTTTCATGTGTTTGTTAGCCATCTGTGTGTCTTCTTTGGAGAAATGTCTGTTTAGCTCTTTGGCCCAGTTTTTGATTGGGTCATTTATTTTTTTGGAATTGAGCTGCATGAGCCACTTGTATATTTTTGAGATTAATTCTTTGTCAGTTGCTTCATTTGCTATTTTTTTTCTCCTGTTCTAAAGGCTCTCTTTCCACCTTGCTTATAGTTTCCTTCATTGTGCAAAAGCTTTTAAGTTTAATTAGGTCCCATTTGTTTATTTTTGCTTTTATTTCCAATATTCTGGGAGGTGGGTCATATAGGATCCTGCTGTGATTTANTGCTTCATTTGCTATTTTTTTTCTCCTGTTCTAAAGGCTCTCTTTCCACCCTGCTTATAGTTTCCTTCATTGTGCAAAAGCTTTTAAGTTTAATTAGGTCCCATTTGTTTATTTTTGCTTTTATTTCCAATATTCTGGGAGGTGGGTCATATAGGATCCTGCTGTGATTTATGTCAGAGAGTGTTTTGCCTATGTTTTCCTCTAGGAGTTTTATACTTTCTGGTCTTACATTTAGATCTTTAATCCCTTTTGAGTTTATTTTTGTATGTGGTGTTAGAAAATGTTCTAGTTTCATTCTTTTACAAGTAGTTGACCAGTTTTCCCAGCACCACTTGTTAAAGAGATTGTCTTTTCTCCATTGAATACTCTTGCCTCTTTTGTCAAAGATAAGGTGTCCACAGGTGCATGGGTTTATCTCTGGACTTTCTATTTTGTTCCATTGATCTATATTTCTTTATGCCAGTACCATACTGCCTTGATGACTGTAGCTTTGTAGTATAGTCTGAAGTCACACAGGTTGATTCCTCCAGTTCCATTCTTCTTTCTCAAGATTGCTCTGACTATTTTAGGGTTTTTTTTTGTATTTCCATACAAATTGTGAAATCATTTGTTCTAGTTCTCTGAAAAATACTGTTGGTAGCTTGATAGAGATTGCATTGAATCTGTAGATTGCTTTGGGTAGTATACTCATTTTCACTCTATTGATTCTTCTGATCCATGAACATGGTATATTTCTCCATCTATTCATGTCATCTTTGATTTCTTTCATCTGTATCTTAATGTTTTCTAATATAGGTCTTTTGTTTTTTTAGGTATATTTATTCCTAAGTATTTTATTCTTTTCGTTGCAATGGTGAATGGAATTTTTTCCTTAGTTTTTCTTTCTGTTTTCTCATTGTTAGTGTATAGAAATGCAAGGAATTTCTGTGTATTAATTTTATATTCTGCAACTTTACTATACTCACTGATTAACTCTAGTAATTTTCTAGTGGTGTCTCTAGGGTTTTCCATGTAGAGGATCATGTCATCTGCAAACAGTGAGAGTTTTGCTTTTTCTTTTCCAATCTGAATTCCCTTTATTTCTTTTTTTTTCTCTGATTACTGTGGCTAAAACTTCCAAAACTATGTTGAATAGTAGTGGTGAGAGTGGGCACCCTTGTCTTGTTCCTGACTTTAGAGCAAATGCTTTCAGTTTTTCACTATTGAGGATAAAGTTTGCTATCATATATGGCTTTTATTATGTTGAGGCATATTTCTTCTATGCCTGCTTTCTGGAGGGTTTTTATCATAAATCGGTGTTGAATTTTGTCAAAGGCTTTCTCTGCATCTATTTAGGTAACCATATGGTTTTTATCTTTCAATTTGTTAATAGGGTGTATCACATTGATTGATTTGTGAATATTGAAGAATCCTTTCCTCATTGGGATAAAGCCCACTTGGTCATGATGTGTGATCTTTTTAATATGTTGTTGGATTCTGTTTGCTAGAATTTTGTTAAGGATTTTTGAATCTATGTTCATCAGTGATATTGGCCTGTAGTTTTCTTTTTTTGTGGCATCTATGTTTGGTTTTGGTATTAGGGTGATGGCAGCCTCATAGAATGAGTTTGGAAGTTTACCTTCCTCTGCAATTTTCTGGAAGAGTTTGAGTAGGATAGGTGTTAGCTCTTCTCTAAATTTTTGGTGGAATTCAGCTATGAAGTCATCTGGTCCTGGGCTTTTGTTTGTTAGAAGATTTTTTATTACAGTTTCAATTTCCGTGCTTGTGATGGGTCTGTTAAGATTTTCTATTTCTTCCTGGTTCAGTTTCAGAAGGTTTTGCTTTTCTAAGAATTCATCCATTTCTTCCAAGTTGTCCATTTTATTGGCATATAGTTGTAGATAGTAGTCTCTTATGATCCTTTGTATTTCTGGGTTGTCTGTTGTGATCTCTCCATTTTCATTTCTAATTTTGTTGATTTGATTCTTCTCCCTATTTTTCTTGATGAGTCTGGCTAATGATTTGTCTATTTTATTTATCTTCTTAAAGAGCTAGCTCTTAGTTTTGTTGATTTTTGCTACAGTCTCCTTTGTTTCTTTTTAATTTATTTCTTCCCTAATTTTTATGATTTATTTCCTTCTATTAACCCTGGGGTTCTTCATTTTTCCTTTCTCTAGTTGCCTTAGGTGTAAAGTTAGGTTATTTATTTGATTTTTATCTTATTTCTTGAGGTAAGTTTGTACTGCTATGAACCTCCCCCTTGGCATTACTTTTACAGTGTCCCATAGATTTGGGGTTGTCATGTTTTCATTTTCATTCTTTTCTATGCATATTTTGATTTCTTTTTTTTATTTCTTCTGTGATTTGTTGGTTATTCAAAAGCGTGTTGTGTAGCCTCCATATGTTTGTGTTTTTAGTAGTTTTTTTTCCTATAGTTGACATCTAATCTTACTGCATTGTGACCAGAAAAGATGCTTGAAATGATTTCAATTTTTTTTAATTACAAGGCTAGACTTATGGCCCAGGATGTAATCTATCCTGGAGAAGGTTCCATGTGCATTTGAGAAAAAGGTGAAATTCATTGTTTTGGGGTGAAATGTCCTATAGATATCAATTAGGTCTAACTGGTCCATTGCATCATTTGAAGTTTGTGTTTCCTTGCTTATTTTGTTTAGTTGACCTATCTATTGGTGTGAGTGGGGTATTAAAGCCTCCCACTACTATTGTGTTATTGTTAATTTCCCCTTTCATACTTGTTAGCATTTGCCTTACATATTTTGTGCTCCTATGTTGGGTGCATATATATTTATAATTGTTATATCTTCTTCTTGGATTGATCCTTTGATCATTATGTAGTGTCCTTCTTTGCCTCTTTTCATGGCCTTTATTTCAAAGTCTACTTTATCTGATATGAGTATTACTACTCCTACTTTCTTTTGGTCTCCATTTGCATGAAATATCTTTTTCCAGCCCTTCATTTTTCAGTCTGTATATATCCCTTGTTTTGAGGTGGGTCTCTTGTAGACAGCATATATAAGGGTCTTGTTTTTGTATCCATTCAGCCAGTCTTTGTCTTTTGGTTGGGGCATTCAACCCACTTACATTTAAGGTAATTATTGATAAGTATGTTCCCGTTGCCATTTACTTCGTTGTTTTGGTTAGAGAATATAAACCTTTTCTGTGTTTCCTGTCTAGAGAAGATCCTTTAGCATTTGTTGGAGAGCTAGTTTGGTGGTGCTGAATTCTCTCTGATTTTGCTTGTCTGTAAAGCTTTTGATTTCTCTTTCATATTTGAATGAGATCCTTTCTGGTATAATAATCTGGGCTGTAGGTTTTTCCGTTTCATCACTTTAACTATGTCCTGCCATTCCCTCCTGGCCTGAAGAGTTTCCATGGAAAGATCAGCTGTTATCCTTATGAGGATCCCCTTGTGTGTTATTTGTTGCTTTTCCCTTGCTGCTTTTAATATTTGCTCTTTGTGTTTGATCTTCATTAATTTGATTAAATGTGTCTTGGGGTGTTTCACCTTGGGTTTATCCTGTTTGGGACTCTCTGGGTTTCTTGGACTTGAGTGGCTATTTCCTTCCTCATTTTAGGGAAGTTTTCAACTATTATCTCCTCAAGTATTTTCTCATGCCCTTTCTTTTTGTCTTCTTCTTCTGGAACTCCTATGATTCAAATGTTTAGGCATTTAACATTGTCCCAGAGATCTCTGAGGTTGTCCTCATTTCTTTTAATTATTTTTTCTTTTTTCCTCTCTGCTTCATTTATTTCCACTATTCTATCTTCCACTTCAGTTATCCTATCTTTTGCCTCAGTTATTCTATTGTTGTTTCCATCCAGAGTGCTCTTGATCTCAGTTATTGCATTATTCATTATTGATTGACTCTTTTTTATTTTTTCTAGGTCTTTGTTAAACATTTCTTGCATCTTCTCAGTCCTTGTCTCTTATCTATTTATCTGTAACTCCTCAAGATTTTGAGTCATCTTTACTATCATTATTCTGAATTCTTTTTAAGGCAAACTCCCTATCTCCTCCTCTTTTATTTGGTTTGATGCACGTTTATCATGTTCCTTTACCTGATGAATATTTCTCTGCCTTTTCATTTTGTTTAGATTGCTGTGTTTGGGGTGGCCTTTCTGTATACTGGAAGTTTGTAGTTCCTCTTTATTGTGGGGTTGCTCCCTGTGCCTGGGGTTGGATGAGTGGCTTGTCAAGGTTTCCTGGTTAGGGAAGCTTGTGTCAGTGTTCTTGTGGGTGGAGCTGGACCTCTTCTCTCTGGAGTGCACTGAAGTGTCCAGTAATGAGTTTTGAGATGTCTGTGGGTTTGGTGTGACTTTGAGAAGCCTGTACTTTAATGCTCAGGGCTATGTTCCTGAGTTGCTGGAGAATTAGCGTGGTATGTCTTGCTCTGGAACTTGTTGACTCTTGGGTGGAGCTTGGTTTCAATGTAGGTATGGAGGTTTTTGGATGAGCTCTTGTCAATTAATGTTCCCTGGATTCAGGAGTTTTCTAGTGTTCTCAAGTTTTGGATTTAAGCCTCCTGCTTCTGGCTTTCAGTCTTATTCTTACAGTAGCCTCAAGACTTCTCCATCCATACAGCACAGATGATAAAACACCTAGGTTAATGGTGAAAAGACTCTCCACAGTGAGGGACACCCAGAGAGGTTCACAAAGTTACATGGAGAAGAGAAGAGGGAGGGGGGAGATAGAGATGACCAGGAGGAGAAAGAAGAGAGGAAATAAAAGGGGAGAGAGCAATCTAGCCAGTAATCAATTCTTTGTGTGCTCTCCACAATCTGAAACACCCAGAGAGGTTCATGGAGTTACATAAAGAAGAGAAGAGGGAAGAGGGAGATAGAGGTGACCAGGAGGAGAAGAGGGGGAATCAAAAGGAAAGAGACAGATCTAGCCAGTAATCAGTTCCCTAAGTGTTCTCCATAGCCTGGAACACCCAGAGAGATTCACAGAGTTGAGCAGAGAAGAGAAGGGGAGGGGAGAAGATAGAGGTAACATGAGGGAGAAAAGGGAGAGTCAAAAGGGGAGAGAGCAATCAAGCCAGTAATCACACTCCTAAGTAAAAATGGGTACTGAAGAGTAGATTCTTAAAGGTACAAAATTGATAACAGATACCAAAAAGCAAAGATCAAAAACTTAGAGTAGAGGTTAGACTCTCAAAAATACAATATTAAAAACACAAAACAAAATCAATCACAAAAATTATAAAAAATATATGTGTGAAACTTGCTTTAAAAATAAGGTCTTTTTTTGCAAGGTAATAGTTATAAAAATGAAAATTAAAGGAGTAATAAAGAACTTAAAAATTTTTTTAATTAAAAAATGATAATAGTAGTAATATATCTAGGAATTTCTCTGGAGCTATTGAGAGCAGTGTGGGGTCAGTTCAGTTTCAGATAATTCCTTGTTCCAGCTTATACTTCTCAAGGTCTATAGGCTCCTTCCAGTGCTTAGTCAATGTTAACTACAGGGTTTTAATCTGTTGAACCTGTCATTTCCAGAGTGGTTCCCTCTGTTTATTCTGGCTTCCACTGTTTGCAAGTCTCTTCAGTGTCTTATTTCCACCCTGACACAAGGGGGCGAAGTTGGTTACTTATTTAGGCTCACTTGTTCAGTTGTGCTATGGGGAGGAAGGAACACAGCAAATAAACATCACTGGTGTGTGTGGGGAGTGCTCTCAGTGTATGGACCACACTGGGTTTGTCCCAGCTCACGGCATGTGTGCTTTCCCAGTCTACACTGCCCAGGCTCCAGGTTGCTCTGCAGGGGAACTCTCTAAAGTGGGCCTTGGGTTTTGTGTACTTCCCAGGTCTAAGATGCTCAGGTTCTGGTTTTCAGGCACCCCACAAAGGTACAGACTCAGTTGGGCATGCGTTTTGTGCCCTTCCCAGGTCCTAGGAGCTCAGGCGACCAGATGTTTGGTGAGCACACTGTTCCAGGCTGTGCGTCTTAATCACCTCCCCATTCCCAGCTGCTCGGTTTCCTGGGTGTGCTGCAAGAGAGCCATCTCAGGTGTGCCATGTGTCTCCTCTGGGGAGCTGATCTCTGGCTGCAACCCTCCTGGCAGATGTCAACCATCCAGGATCCAAGGAAGACTTGGTTAGCAACTGGGAGCCTGCTCACAGTTTGGTGGAGGATGCTGTCTCTGGGGCTGAGATTGGCCCTTGTCTTCCAGCTCTGGCTGTCATCTGCCTGTCTCTCTGGCTCTGGCAGGGGGATGGGCAAGTCGGCAGCCAGCTAGCTCTCCTTTAGTATTTGCTCAATCCTTTGTTCTGTGAGCAGGCCAGGCTGTGCCTTAGGTTAGAGATTTTCACTGGAAAGTTCTTTCTCTTTGTTTTCTCTCTCTCTCTGGCTATCCCACAGTTTGCATTGCTGTCTCACATTAACTCCCTCAGATTGTCCTCAGGGCATTCAGGTCCATCCTTGCCCTAAGCATGCAACCCGTGCTTCCCTGCTCAGCCCCAGCTTGCTGGTGGTGGACGCAAGCATCTGGGCTACTTCTCCACTGTGTGTATTCTGTGGGGTTGTTTTTTTTTTTTCCTCCTGGTTATGTTGCCCTCTGAGATTCCAAAACTCCCCACAGACCCACCAGTGAGAAGATTTCCTGGTGTTCGGAAACTCCTCTTTCACGACTCTCTCTCCAGGATGGGTCTCCATCCCTAACTTTTTGTCTCTCTTTTTGTCTTATATATTTTGTCCTACCTCATTTTGAAGAGAATGGGCTCCCTTTCTGGGTGCCTGGTGTCCTCCGCCAGCGTTCAGAAGTTGTTTTGTGGAAGTTGCTCAGCATTCAAATGATCTTTTGATTAATTTATGGGAGAGAAAGTGGTCTCCCCATTCTATTCCTTTGCCATCTTAGGACCGCCCTTGGTATTCCCATCTCTTTAAGAATTTCCCACAGTTCGTTGTGATCCACACAGTCAAAGGCTTTGGCATAGTTAATAAAGCAGCAGTAGATGTTTTTCTGGAACTCTCTTGCTTTTTTGATGAAAGCTTATGAAATAATTTTTTAAATATCTAAGTTGTATATATCTGTGTTTTGTCCCTTCTCAAAATTTCATTGTGTTATATCACTTACTTTCTGAATTTTCTAACTTTTTTCAAGGTTTTTTTTTTTTGGGATGTGGATCATTTTTAAAGTCTTTATTGAATTTGCTACAATATTTGCTTCTATTTTATGTGAGGTCTTTTTGGCCACGAACCATGTGGGATCTTAGTTCCTTGACCAGGAATGGAACCTGCACCCCCTTGCATTGGAAGGTGAAGTCTTAAACACTGGAATACCAGGGAAGTCCCAATCTTTCTAACTTTGATTTATGCTTTTATTGTTTTTATCTGTTCTTTAACTTCTTTTAGCTTAAATGCAAGTGTTTTAGTCTTTATCTTCTTTATGAGCATGTCTTTCTTGTATGCCTTCATTGCTTATAAAAGAATTATTCTGCTCTATATTCTCTTTTCTTTACAGTAACTTTGCATAGGAATCAAATTCAATCTATTTCTTAATCACCCTTAATCAAGGATGATTAAATTGTCTATACTTTTAGGAAAAGTTGGGCCTGATATTTGTCACATCACAACTCTCAAGCTCCCTCTTCTGTTGCTTTTGGGGCATGATCAAGAATTCTCCCCACTTTTATCTAGACTTTCTCTCTCTCTCTCTTTTTTTTTTTTTTTTGCCTCCATTGTCTTTATTCTGTTCAATTTGGATTCTATTTTCAGTGTTTTTTCTCAATACAAAATTTCCCTCACAGAGATAATCTGAAGAAAGCATTAATCCTAAGACTCTGTCTTGCAGAGAGTTGAAAAGTGGGCCCAAGATGGTGGAAAACTAGGACAAAGCAGGCATCCAGCTGGCAAGAGCCTCACAATATATGTAGAGGGAGGGGAAGAAAGGTCCATATCCCATGTGGAGACAGACAACCCTTGTTGGGAGGGTGGCAGACCCTTGTTCTAGAGGCTCAGGGCAGACAGGACAGAATGTTCCAATGTGTATTGGGTGACTGAGATCATCTGGTAGGCATAGTCGCCACCTTTTCCTCTCCTTAGAGCAGTCTTCCCTCTTTCCTTTCACAGAGAAGAAAAGGTGGGTAAGGGGGCTCTTCTGCTATACGTAGAACATGCCACAAATGGACATGTCCTTAAAGGCAGTGAAATACAATTTATTTAAATGTGTATTGAAATCATACTATGTGCCAAGTGCTGCCTACGTATTAGAGATTCAATCTTTGTTAAGACAACTGGTCAGAAGGAGTATGATACTGTTTGTGATTTTAGAACATTTTTTAAAAAGCTAATAGAAGCATATCTAAGCATACAAGGCCTAATAAATGACAGGCAGGTATATACATCATCTAATTTAATCTCCCTCAACAATTCTGAAAATGAGATATCATTTATATTTTGTCATTCATAACTGGCTCATAGAAATTAATTGACCAGTTCAAGATCTTAGTATGTAGTGGGACATGGATTTTGCACCGGGATCTTCTGGTCCTAGAACCCACCTTTCTACCATTACATCTATTTGTCTCTCAACTGTTCAATATTGAACAATACTGCATAATAACCATATAATCTTGACCTTACTAGCATCCCTGGTTAACTGCCTCAACTAAGTGAGCCAAAACGAGTAAATTACAAAATAGCCTAAAAATGGGCTAGCAGGGGAGGGATGGATGGTAGATACTCTTGTAACTTCTTATGCTGAAACTCCATTAAATGACCAGCCTGTGAATATTGTTCATTGCTTTCCTTCTCCTCCATCCTAAATTGTGAATGGCTCATAAGCCTCCCTCCTCTCCATTATATAGGGCAAAGGGCAGTCACCATAGTGTGCTAAGTTCTAATGGCTATTCTTTGCTGCTATGATAAGGTTTGAAAAGATTAAAATTAGCCATATCCATATATGGAAAGCCCACAGTTGGGTAGAAAGAGCCTGACATTTCTTATTATCAGATTTTTTTTTTTCACAACCTTGCTGCTTTTGTTATTTACTGGAACTTGGTGAAGATTAACAGTAAAAATAACTTCCCAAAATAAAGAATATTGGAGATGGGTGACATGGGGAGAAAATTACCCCCAAATACATGTAAATAGAAGAGGATTAACAATAGGTGTTCTGTGTGTTTGCTAGGTACCAAGTTGTTCAGTCATGTTCAACTCTTTGAAACCCTATGGACTGTAGCCCACCAGGCTCGTTTGTCCATGGGATTCTCCAGGCAAGAAGACTGGAGTGGGTTGCCATGCCCTCCTCCAGGGGATCTTTCTGACCCAGGGATCAAACCTGCATCTCTTACGTCTCCTGCATCAGCAGGCAGGTTCTTTACATTACAGGTGCCAAATTGAAAAGTCCAACAAGCTGGTGTCAGGGGCTAACAACTTTTTCAAAATAAGAAGTCATGTCCTGGGGCTGCTCTAAAACAAGTTTAGTTCTGGTGAGCAATGGCTCCAAGAGCCTAGACACTAAAGGGCTGGTGGGCATGAGGAGAGAGTTTTAAAAATATTAGAAGCTTTCCAGAGGAAGATGCATTCTTAATACTCTGACACATGTTCAAAATGTTGAACCCCAAAGCTAAAGAAATTGTTATGCATTAAGGTGACCACTCATTTTAGGTATGCACAATATGATTTAAATGATTCTGAGTCCAATTACTGAGTCCAGTAATTTGTTCTGAGTCCAAATTACTCAGTAGAGGTATGTTTTATGTTTCATTTGTTTGCTCCCAGCATCTAAGCACTTTCCCAATGCCCTTTATTTATTTGCTTTTATCTGCAAAGTACCTCTTCCTTCAGGGCAGGAGGACTTTGCAAAGGAAGATGCATCTATCAATCACCCATTCAAGATGAAACAGAATGGTTTCAGATTATTGGGATGCTTGGGGAAGAAATGCACATCCTGGTAACAATCTCATGTTAACAAATTGGACCCTGCCTGAGTGTGACACTCCATACTACTTCCACGACTTCACCAATACCCTGTTTTGAAAATATTGAGTACATGACAATTTCCCCAACATGCCTGTTCTTAACTGTAGTATACTGAGGTATAATATACATACAGCAAAGTGTATACATCTTAGGCATACAGTTCAATGACTTTGTACATATAAGTTGCACCTGCATCACTACTACCTAGATCATTTAGACTTAGAACATTTCTGTCATCTCAGAAAGCATCCTTCTGCCTTTTATAGTCAATTGTTTTCTTTTGAGAGTTCTACATTTTATCTTTTTGATATAACATTAGGAAAAAAGAGGTTCAACAACTCAATGGCAAGAAAACAAATACAATTTAAATGGGTAGAGGACATGAATAGATATTATCCCCCCCCCCCCGCAAAAAAAAATCATACAAATAGCCAGCAGGTACATGAAAATGTTCTTGACATTACTAACCATTCAGTTCAGTTCAATCGCTCAGTCATGTCTGACTCTTTGCAACCCCATGAATCGCAGCATGCCAGGCCTCCCTGTCCATCACCAACTCCCAGAGTTCACTCAAACTCAAGTCCATCGAGTCAGTGATGCCATCCAGCCATCTCATCCTCTATCGTCCCCTTCTCCTCCTGCCCTCAATCCCTCCTAGCATCAGAGTCTTTTCCAATGAGTCAACTCTTCGCATGAGGTGGCCAAAGTACTGGAGTTTCAGCTTTAGCATCATTCCTTCCAAAGAACACCCAGGACTGATCTGCTTCAGAATGGACTGGTTGGATCTCCTTGCAGNGTCTTTGCTTCGAATTCCCTGGATCCACCGGGGCTGGACCCCAGCACTTCAGCACTCAGCTTTCTTTATAGTCCAACTCTCACATCCACACATGACTACTGGAAAAACCATAGCCTTGACTAGATGGACCTTTGTTGGCAAAGTAATCTCTCTGCTTTTTAATATGCTGCCTAGGTTCGTCATAAATATTCTTCCAAAGAGTAAGCGTCTTCTAACTTCATGGCTGCAGTCACCATCTGCAGTGATTTTGGAGCCCCCAAAATAAAGCCTGTCACTGTTTCCTCATTTATTTGCCATGACATGAATGCTATGATCTTAGTTTTCTGAATGTTGAGTTTAAAGCCAACTTTTTCACACTCCTCTTTCACTTTCATCAAGAGGCTCTTTAGTTCTTCTTCACTTTCTGCGAAAGGGTAATGTCATCTGAGTATCTGAGGCTATTGATATTTCTCCCAGCAATCTTGATTCCAGCTTGTGCTCATCTNTTGAGTTTAAAGCCAACTTTTTCACACTCCTCTTTCACTTTCATCAAGAGGCTCTTTAGTTCTTCTTCACTTTCTGCGAAAGGGTAATGTCATCTGAGTATCTGAGGCTATTGATATTTCTCCCAGCAATCTTGATTCCAGCTTGTGCTCATCTAGCCCAGTGTTTCTCATTATGTACTCTGCATATAAGTTAAATAAGCAGGGTGACAATATACAGCCTTGATGTACTCGTTTCCCGATTTAGAACCAGTCTTTTGTTCCATGTCCAGTCCTAACTGTTGCTTCCTGACCTGCATACAGTTATCTCAAGAGGCAAGTCAGGTGGTCTGATAGTCCCAACTCTTGAAAAATTTTCCACAGTTTGTTGTGATCCACAGTCAAAGGCTTTGGCAAAGTCAATAAAGCAGAAATAGATGTGTTTCTGGAACTCTCTTGCTTTTTTGATGACCCAACAGATGTTGAGAATTTGATTTCTGGTTCTTTTGCCTTTTCTAAAACCAGCCTGAACACCTGGAAGTTCACAGTTCATGTACTGTTGAAGCCTGGCTTGGAGAATTTTGAGCATTAATTTGCTAGCGTGTGAGATGAGTGCAATTGTGCAGTAGTTTGAACATTCATTGGCATTGCCTTTCTTTGGGATTGGAATGAAAACTGACAGTTTCCAGTCCTGTGGCCACTGCTGAGTTTTCCAAATTTGCTGGCATATTGAGTGCAGCACTTTCATAGCATCATCTTTTAGGATTTGAAATATATCAACTGGAATGTCATCAACTTCCACTGGCTTTGTTCATAGTGATGGTTCCTAAGGCCTCTTGACTTCACGTTCCAGGATGTTTGTTTCTAGGTAAGTGATCACACCATTGTGATTATCTGGGTCGCGAAGATCTTTTTTGTATAGTTCTTCCATGTATTCTTGCCACCTCTTCTTAATATCTTCTGCTTACGTTAGGTCCATACCATTTCTGTCCCTTATTGAGCCTATCTTTGCATGATATATTCCCTTGTTTTCTCTAATTTTCTTGAAGAGATCTCTAGTCTTTCCCATTCTTTTGTTTTCCTCTATTTCTTTACACTGATTACTGAGGAAGGCTTTCTTATCTCTCCTTGTTATTCTTTGTAATTCTGCATTCAAGTGGGTATACCTTTCCTTTTCATTTCTCTTCTCTTCACAGCTATTTGTAAGGCCTCCTCAGACAGCCATTTTGCTTTTTTGCATTTATTTTTCTTGGGGGTAGTTTGGATCCCTATCTCCTCTACAATGTCACAAACCTCCATCCATAGTTCTTCAGGCATTCTGTCTATCAGATCTAATCCCGTGAATCTATTTCTCACTTCCACTGTATAATTGTAAGGGATTTGATTTAGGTCCTACCTGAATGATCTTGGACTTCTCTGGTGGCTCAGATGGCAAAAGCATCTGCCTACAATGCGGGAGACCGGGGTTTGATCCCTGGGTTGGAAAGATCCCCTGGAGAAGGAAATGGCAACCCGCTCTAGTACTCTTGCTTGGAAAATCGCATGGATGGAGAAGCCTGGTAGGCTACAGTCTGTGTGGTCACAAAGAGTTGAACATGACTGAATGACTTCACTTTCACTTTAAATGGTCTAGTGGCTTTCCCTGCTTTCTTCAATCTCAGTCTGAATTTGGCAATAAAGAGTTCATGGTATGAGCCACAATCAGCTCCTAGTCTTGTTTTTACTGACTGTATAGAGCTTCTCCATCTTTGGCTGTAAAGAATATAATCATATATATGTTAATATATGATATTTTTATCTTTCTGACTTACCTCACTCTGTAAAACAGGCTCTATGTTCATCTACCTCACTAAAACTGACTTAAATTCTTTCTTTTTAAGGCTAAGTAATATTCCATTATATTTAGGGACCGTATGTTCTCTATCCGTTCATCTGTTGAAGGACATCTAGACTGCTTCCTTGTCCTGGCTATTAAAAGTGGTACTTCAGTCAACATCAGGGTACATGTATCTTTTAGAATTGTGGCTTTCTCAGGGTATATGACCAGTAGTGGGATTGCTGGGTCATAAGGTAGTTTTATTCCTAGTTTTTAAAGGAATCTCCATACTGTTCTCCACAGTGGCTGTATCAGTTTACATTCCCACCAACAGTGTAGAAGATTTCTCTTTTCTCCACATTCTGTCCAGCATTTATTGTTTGTAGATTTTCTGATGGCCATTCTTACTGGTGTGAGGTGATACTTCACTGTAGCTTTGATTTACATTACTCTAGTAATTAGTGATGTTGAGCATCTTTTCATGTGTCTATAGGTCACCTGATGTCTTTTATGGAGAAATATCTGTTTAAGTCATCTGCCCATTTTTTGATTGGACTGTTTGTTTTTATAATATTGAACTACATGAACTGCTCATATATTTTGGAAATTAATTCTTTGTCAGTTGCTTCATTGCAACTGTTTTCTCCCATTCTGAGGGTTGTCTTTTAATCTTGTTTATTGTTTCATTGCTGTGCAAAAGCTTTTAAGTTTAATTAGGTTCTATTTGGTTATTTTTGTTTTTATTTCCATTACTCTAGGAGGTGGGTCAAAGAGGATCTTGCTGTGATTTGTGTCAGAGTGTACAACCTACGTTTCCCTCTAAGAGCTTTATAGTTTTTTGTCTTACATTTAAGTCTTCAATCTAGTTTGAGTTTATCTTTCTGTGGTGTTAATTTCATTCTTTTACATGTAGCTGTCCAGTTTTCTCAGAACCACTTATCAAAGAGGCTGTCTTTTTTTCAATCATATATTTTTTACTCCTTTGTCAAAATTAAGGTATCCATAGGTGCATGGCTTTATCTTTAGGCATCCTGCCTTGTTCCATTGGTCTATATTTTTGTTTTTGTTTTCATGCCTGTACCATACTATCTTGATTACTGTAGCTTTGCAGTATAGTCTGAAGTTAGGAAGGCTGATTCCTCCAGCTGAATTTTTCTTCCTCAAGATTGCTTTTGCTATTTGAGGTCTTTTGTGTTTCCATACAAATTGTGAAATTTTTGGTTCTAGTTCTGTGAAAAATACTGTTGGTAGTTTGATAAGGATTGCATTGCATCTGTGGATTTCTTTGAGTAGTGTAGTCATTTCACAATACTGATTCTTCGAATCCAAGAACATGGTGTGTCATTCCATATGTTTGTATGGTCTTTGATTTCTTTCATCAGTGTCTTACAGTTTTCTGCATAAAGGTCTTTTGTCTCTTTAGGTAAGTTTATTCCTAGGTATCTGCAAACAGTGAGAGTTTCATGTCTTCTTTTCCAATCTGGTTTACTTTTACTTCTTTTTCCTCTCTGACTGCTGTGGCTAGGACTACCAAAACTATTTTGAATAATAGTGCGAGAGTGGGCACTGTTGTCTTATTTCTGATCTTACAGTGGAAATGTTTTCTGTGTTTCACCATTGAAACTAATGTTTTCTGTGGGTTTGTCATATATGGTCTTTATTATGCTGAGGTAGGCTCTTTCTATACATAACTTATGGAGAATTATTTTTGTTTTTTTTTTCCTATTAATTTATTTTTTAAATTGAAAGATAATTGCTTTAAATAATCTTGTTATTTTCTGTCAAACCTCAACATGAATCAGCCATAGGTACACATATATCCACTCCCTTTTGAGCTTACTTCCCATCCCACCCCTCTAGACTGATACAGAGACACTGTTTGAGTTTCCTGAGCCATACAAAGATTACCGTTGGCTATCTATTTTCCATACGGTAATGTAATTTCCATGTTACTCTTTCCAAACGTCTCACACACTCCTTCCCTCTCCCTGTGTCCATAAGTCTATTCTCTATGCCTGTTTCTCCATTGCTGCCCTGTAAATAAATTCTTCAGTACCATTTTTCTAGATTCCATATATATGCATTAGAATATGATATTTATCTTTCTCTTTCTGACTCAGTTCAATCTGTATAATAGGTTCTAGGTTCATCCACCTCATCAGAACTGACTTGAATGTGCTCCTTTTATGGCTGAGTAATATTCCATTGTATATATGTACAACTTCCTTATCCATTCATCTGTTGATGGATATTTAGGTTGTTTCTATGTACTAGCTATTGTAAATAGTGCTGCAATGGACAGTGGGATGCGTGTGTCTCTTTCAGTTTTGGTTTTCTCAAGGCATATGCCTAGGATTGGGATTTCTGGGTTATATGGTGGTTTTATTCCTAGTTTTTCAAGGAATCTCCATAATATCTTCCATAGCAGCTGTATCAAATTACATTCCCACCAACAGTGCCAGAGTGTTCCCTTTTCTCCACACGTTTTCCAGCATTTATTGTTTGTAGATTTTTAAAAAATTTATTTATTACTATTTTTTTGATATAAAGGGAAAAACATATATAGTATATGATACTATTTTTACAAAAAGCAATATTATACATATTCCCAAATTACAGATGCATTATAAAAATGCTCATATAAAAAATACACCCAACATATTTAATATGGTTACATTTGGGGTAGACACTCAATTTGGTGGGAACATGTTCCAAAGTGATTTCAACAGTCTTCATATTATAATCTGCTTCAAGAAGAATGTACTAATTTGGAACTATATATTAATTCAGAAATAAACATTTCTAAAAACCAAATTGCTTTCTGAATGTATCAAGTTCTACTGTAAAGATTATATATATATATATTTTTAGAATTTTTAAATACATGAGTTCCCAAACCTGAACCCCCCTCCCACAATGCTCCCCACCCTTTCTGGGTCATCCCAGTGCACCAGCTCCAAGCAAGCCTCCTGTATCAAACCTAGACTAGCGATTCGTTTCTTATATGATAGTATACATGTTTCACTGCCATTCTCCCGAATCATCCCAGCCTCTCCCTCTCCCACAGAGTCCAAAAGTCTGTTCTTTACATCTGTATCTCTTTTGCTGTCTCGCATACAGAGTTATCATTACCATGTTTCTAAATTTCATATATATGTGTTAGTATACTGTATTGGTATTTTTCTTTCTGGCTTACTTCACTCTGNCTGAGCCACAGAAAGCTTCTGGTCTTGTTTTTGCTGACTGTATAGAGCCTCTCCATCTTTGTCTGATAAAGAATATAATCAATCTGATTTCAGTGTCGACCATCTGGTGATGTCCATGTGTAGAATCTTCTCTGTGTTGTTGGAAGAGGGTGTTTGCTATGACCAGTGCTTTCTCTTGACAGAACTCTATTAGCCTCTGCCCTGCCTCATTCTGTACCCGAAGGCCAAATTTACCTGTTACTCCAGGTGTTTCTTGACTTACTACTTTTGCATTGCAGTCCCCTATAATGAAAAGGACATCTTTTTTGGGTGTTCTAGAAGGTCTTGTGTTTAGCCATTTCATAGCTAAGATTTGGATTGCTAACTGATGTATCAATCTTGACTCACATTCAGTAAAAGCCTGGCAATCCACTGATAATGTATTCACCTTGATTTTAGCCCATTAACCACATAGGTGAAACCTCTAACAAAGTTGACTTTGGTCATCTTACATACCTTCTGTTGTGAAGTTCCCTTTCAATTCTTTGCCCAATTATTTTCCGTTTGGGTGTGCAGACTTCTCTTAAATGTTTGTAGAATTTGTTCAATCTTGTGGACACAGTGGGGTAATGAGAGGCTGGGATGAGTTGAGAGAGTAACATTGAAACATATCCATACTGTGTGCAAAATAGATAGCTAACGGGAAGTTGCTGTATAACACAGGGTGTTCAGTCCAGTGCTCTGTGACAACCTAGAGGGCTGGGATGGGGGGAGAGAGTGGGAGGAAGGTTCAAGATGGAGGGGATTTGGTCGACTCATTTTGTTGTTCAGCAGAAACCGTACTTTCCTGATGACTCCGTAGTAAAGAATCTCCCTGCAAGCGCAGGAGATGTGGGTTTGATCCCAGATCCGGAAATATCCCCTCGAGGAGGAAATGGAAACCTATTCCAGTACTCTTGCCTGGGAAATCCCATGGACAGAGGAGCCTAGTGTGATACATGTGGGGTCACAAAGAGTCAAACACGTCTTGGTGACTGAACAACAGCAACAAAGGCAGAAACCAACATAACATCGTAAAGCAATTATCTTCCAATTAAAAATAAAGATGTATAAAATTAGAGCTCCTGATCAAAAACAGTTGTAGAAGTTCTCTGTGTGTTCTGGATATGAGTCCTTTGACAGATACAAGTATTGCATTGAACCTTTCCCCACTCTTTGGCTTGCCTTTTTACTATCTGAATAGTCTTTTGGTGAACAGATAGTCTAGATTTTGATGTAGCCCAGTTTTTCAATGTATAACCTGTTTAAGAAATCCTTTTATTCTAAAATTGTTGTTATTATTATTTTTTATTTTGGCCACACCGCATGGCTTGCAGAATCTTAGTTCCCTAACCAGAGATTGAACCTGAGCCCTTGGAAGTGAAAGCATGGAATTCTAACCACTGGATTGCCAGGAAGTTCCCAAGAAATGTTTTATATCAAGAATATAAAGATATTCTCCTTATGCTTTCTACTAAACAATGCACTACCTTAGCTTTCACAGTTAGCTTTGCAATCCAGCAATAATTGATTTTGTGTAAGGTAAGGAAGGAGAAATGTAACTTTCAGGCACTTGAGAATGGTGATTGTAAACCAATGCCTACTGCTGCATCTGATTTTCAGCAATAGATCTGGGATGGACCTTGATTCATCAGGTGTACTTTGGATATTTCAGAGCTAGAACTAGCAGAGGAACTCTGAGTTTTTATTTCACAGGTTCTTAGAGGGAAAACTGAGTGTTTCATGGACATAAGAGCCAGAATAGAAAAACCTCTTTATAGCAGAATTTGCCTTCTCCCCAACTTCTAGCCCCTGACTCCAAAATATTAGATATTTCAATATATAAATATATATATTGAAATTAACTAGAGCAGTCCCCTTCAGGAGGCAATTTTGTGACCATCAGTGACCAATGCAGCAAACATGGCCAAGCTCTATCCTAACTTATTTACATGCTGACAGCCACACCTCCCAGAAAATCTTTTCATCTCAACAATGCACTCAGCACCGTTCTACCTCTTCCCTCACCACCACCTTGGCATGGACTGGGGGGATGTGCTTCTTAGCTATTTTTAAGAGAAACAATAGTGTTATATATAGGAAAACAGAGTTGATGAAAGAGTAAGAGGGGCTCTGGCTTGTGAATCAGGAGACCTTATTTCCAATCCTGAGACTCTGGGCAAGTCACTTAACCTCTCTGAGCCATGGTTTTCTTTTCTTTTTCTGGTAATAATTTTTATTTGCATCAATTTTGAAATGAATAGCCATGACCTGAAAAAAATAAAGCTTGATCCTGATGTTCCTCTTATGTTAATATGTTCTCAGAACAAACGTTCACTTCTCAAATGATATTCTGGCTTTTATTCACCACCCCATCACTGTTTTGATGATTTGGCTTCAGACTTCCCTCTTTCTCTCAGTTCTGCCTTCTTCCATGTCAGCTGAATTCTCAAGTTTCACTTGGGGGCATCTGGCTACTCCAGGTCCTCATCACAATGACATCAAATTTTTCAAAAGAGTCTTCAGAACTCAGTTAGCCCTATTTGACCCCATTTGGGTCATATCCCCTCCTTTGAACTAATCACTGCGGCCAGGGGATGGAATTTACCCATTAGATTAGCTTCTGGATCCAGAGGGGAGTGAACTGTGCAGAAAACATGTGGCCTGAGAGTGGCAGAAGCAAGTCCCAAACAAAAGCCTGAAGAAGCTGTTATTGCAGGAAGGAGTAATGGATGTCCACGACAAAATTCCATTGCCACTTCCAAATCTGGAGACCTATATTTATGAGATGGACTATAATGGTATTTGACAACTCTGGTTAGTAGAATAGTCTTCCTCTTTGAGTCAAAATCCACATCTCTATAACAACAATACACTCATTCTTGTCTATACTTGGAGCAATGTGGTATATGTTCATATGCCTTAAATGTTCATTCATTAATATATTCCATGAGTATTTATTAACAGTCTACTATTCAAGGCTTGGGGATCTGGCAGTGGACAACACTGGGCAGCTGTTGAAGAGGTAATATTTTGGGGGCGAGAGACAGAAAATAAGTAAGAAATGACAACTGTTGTCTGTATACCCAATCTGGACATTCCCGATGTGCAGTCTTGGTGTGAGACTTTTCTCAGTTTCAGCTTCTCTGCCTCCTACTGGGTTCCTCAGCTTACAAGGGGCCCAGCACATGACTTAGGCCAGTCAGTCAGATACTTCCTGCTCCAGGAATTGGGCAAGTGCCATATATGTGGAGATATTGGAAGCATTTGTACCAGACATTTCCTATATCCTGACCAGGGTTGCACTTCTCTTAATTTCATTCACATTATGCAAGTGATAGGTATGTTTTTGTATTTTAACACTACTTTCAAAAACTGAAAACTAAATATTTTAATCAACTCATACCCAGAGATTCTATATGTGCTTATTGGAGCTTGCAGAAGAGGGGACAAAGACTCAGCAGTCTCCTTTGTGGGGACACTGTTTCTCTTGAGTCTAAGGTTTGCTCATGCTGTGCCATGTGCCTGGGATGGCATCTGTAGCCCAGCCTGTCCCCTGCTTTTCTTTGTCTGAAGCCAACACATCCTGTCAGCTTAAAGGAAACTGCTCAGAAGTCTCTTGGCTGTCACCCAGTTTTACGCCTGTCAACATTCCGCATTTCCCCCTCCCTGTGGTTTATTTAATATCTGTCCCTGCTCAGCATCAAGAGGGTAGGGACAGTGTCACTACCAAGTCTCTAATGTCTAGTTAAGTTCCTGGATCATGGCTATCAAAATACTGTGCACTGAATTGAATTAGTAGAGAAAAATAGAAAGAGGAAAAATATCCACAGAAGATAGAAGGGATTCAGTCTGCTCCAGGAAAAACAGTCCCAGAGGCAGGGTAAGAATGTCCCCATCCTCCACGGGGGTTCCATCCCAGTTCTGAGAGTGGCTTGCTTCTGCCTCAGGCTCTTGGGACTCCCATCACTTCTCTTCCCTCTCCACCAGGACCAGGTCTCTGCAGGGCTTTCAGCTTATCCATGGGAAAAGGCCAGAAAAACAACTCCATAATCTGAATTCAGCAAACTACGCAATAACGAAGTGTGTGGCATTGGGCAGGCCACTCAGCCCCTCTGGGATTCATTTCACATACATGGCAAAGAAGCAGATTCCAAGAGAAAGTGGAATGTTCCTTCTACTTCAGACCCCAGAATCTCATTTGGATAGAGTTGTAACAGGATTTTCCATTAAACCTCATTCTGAGTAATGAAAATAAAACCAAGTCCAGCAACTATGGTACTTGACAACTCTGGTTAGTAGAATAGTCTTCCTTTTTGAGCTAAAAAGGGTTGGCTTTCTTATTATCCTTTATTCAACTACCTTGTATATTATAACAGCAGTTGGGCTGCGCCATGTCATCTTGGGTTTAAATAAGCACTGATTATGTTGATACGTTTTTCTGTTCCTCCCTCTTTCTGATTATTAATACTTATCTAAAATCCAGGTTAGGCAGTGCATACTTAATAAGTATTTGTACTCTTTGGAAAGAAGGTGCAATGATTCGTAAATGTCTTCATTATGAGTTTATAATATTTCCTAGATAGTCACCTTACTCAGTAAAATTACTTCCTCAGAAGCTCTGCCTATTTGTTTACTGAATGGGCTTGTGGAGAATAGACAATCACAGAAATATTTCCTCTTTCATAGAATTCCAAAAATGATTTTAAAGCCTGATCACCAGAAAAAATAAAATAATTATTTCAGTAAAAAACAATTGGGGTGATGTTTATGGATCAAAAAATAAATTGTATCACAGAACTTTACTGAGAACATTAGCAAGCTGCATTTTAGACATTTTAAAGTGTTAATACTCTGTTCCAAGCACTGTTTTGGAGGTTAATTCATACAACCATGAACATTCCTGAGCCCATGCATTGAAAACAATAGATTGGACCAAAACACCAAATTATAGACTACAAAAAATAGGTTATAGGGAAATCACATTAGGACTCAAGCACCTTACATCAACTCCCCAGTATTTTTAAAATATTTTGTGAAAATATATAATAACATAGATACAGAAAAGTGCATAAATGCTAAGTGTACAGCTTGACACATCTTTTACAAAATGAATGCCCAACATCATGAGCCTTTACAGCAAGAAACAGAACATCACCAGTTCCCCCAAAAGTCCTCCTCGTGCCTCCTTCCAGGCACTTCTCCTTCCAAGATGACTTCTGAATAAGGTGACAGAGAAAGGCAACTAAGACGCTATGGTTAAGCCAGGAACGACAGGATAATAGGATTTAGACAGGGAAGAGCAAGGTGGCAGACTGGGGTGGGGACAGTTTCCCAGGGAGGTGAAGCATCATGTGCAAAGCATCAGAACAGAGACTTCTTGAGCCTGTGTTTGCATTTTACATAAATGGAATCATACAATGTGTATTCTTTTATTTTTTTAGTTTATTTCCCATTTATTTACTCATTTATCATAACTATTCAAAGTTAAGCATATTATGAGAGGACACAGAATGGATGTTAGATGAGTCTCCCTTCTCATAATTTTCTGGGTATTTTATAAAAACTAAACATATACACGTGAATGGACAATACAACAGAGCATGTGATGAAAGTATATTGATTGTCAAAATGAAATCTGTAATGATTTAGGAGGTTATGAATAAATCTTGACATTTCTCTCCACCTTGTTTTCACATTTAGCCCCCAAATCCTATTTCTTCCAACTGAAAAGTATACCTGGGATCTATCCTCTCCATTCCTACTGTCACCGCTTTAGTTCAGGCCATCATTATCCCCACTCCAAATTATATAACTTGTCTCTCCTGCTCCAGTTTTATTTTACTCAATGGATTCTCTACCATAGGCAGAATAATCTTAAACTGCAAAAATGATTGTGCTGATGGATTCCCACTCCCCTGAAGATTAAGCCCATAGTCTTTAAATGGCTGCTTAACAGTCCTGTGATTGGATCTTGGCTTACCCTTTTGTCCTGAACTCTTCCCTCTGTCATACCTTATGGTCTAACCATATTGTATTTAGCATTCCTTGAATATGATCTGTTCTAAACCTTCTCAGTGTTTATACTATTTCCTTAGGAAGATCCTTTCTGATCCTTAGATTAGGCTCAGATATCCTGATGTCACTCTCATATCACCTCTTAATCTTCTATCATAACAAAACATTCATGTTTAATTATCAGCTTTTGTGATGGTATATCTCATGTTATCATGGATTCTCTGGCGTAGTATCTGACACATAGAAGATGTTTAATAAATTCTACATGAAGAAACAAATATAGAAAGGAAGATAGACATTAAGATAGCTCTTAAATAATGATGTACTATTTTGTGTCTGGCTGCTTTCATTCAATATTTCATCTGTAACTCATTCTGCATTGTGGGGCATTTGAGTCACTTTTAGTTTGGGATTATCACAAACAGAGTTATCTCACCAGTATTTTTATCAACAGACTGGATGTGATCTTTGCCCAGTAGTTCTAAAGATGAGTGACTGAGTGTTATAAAACCAGGGAACTCAAGTGACTGTTCTTAATGGCAAGTGTGACCAGCATCCTCTGGAGGCTTCTTAAAGCCCAGATGGCTGGGCCCCACCTCCTGTGTCTGCTTCCATAGTGGGACTTGAGAATTTGCATTAATAACACATTCTCAAATGATACTGAAGCTGCTGGTCCAGGGATTGCACTTTGAAAGCCACTGAACTAAAGATATCCATAGAGCTAAACACAGGCAGTCTGCAGCAATTTCTAAGCCCAGACTCATTTTCAAAATCTCTTCAACTTTATAGAGCTCTTACACAGAAAATTATTTTTCCCTTCCATGGGAGATCCTTCAGGTTGCACGAAGTGGAGTCCCATTCAGGTTCCTTCTGGGGATTTGGTTTTTTAAAAAGAGAAGCAGGGAGTAAAAACATAGCCCAAAAAATAACATCAGAGCCACACAGCCAAGCCTGATATACTAGACATACTTGACAGAGATGAGCAAATAAATCACCTGAGTATTTTGCAAAAGTGAAGTTCCTGAGTCAGGAAGTCCAGGTAAGGATTCAATATCCTGCATTTCTAAGGAGCTTCCAGGTGATGCTGATGCTGGTCCGCAGAGCCACAGAATAACAAGGTGGTTGAGAGTGGAGCATTCTCTACTCTCGAATCCAGCGGTGCAGCTGGTAATCTGCTGGCAACTCTGAGAACCCTACAGGAGCTCAGGAACTCTTCCCAGCTTGGGTGCAACACCTCCTTCTCTGCTTTTCTATCTACCTTCCCCCCCTACTCTCCCCATTCCACTCTGCCCCATCCCTTGTACTTCCTTGTGTCTTCTGCTTAGTGAGGCTTCTCCTGCTGTGTGCTCCCCTCTTCTGCTTTTATACCTTACATTTAAATTCCCCAACAGAAGATTGGATTACGTCAGAACATAATTTTCCCTGTATAGGATGTTCTTGTAGTACAGAATCCTTGTACTTCAAAGACCAGATCATACCTACGTGTGGGTCAGAAGTGCCCACACATGAGAAATGAGGATGTGGGGTACAAAGAATGATGACCTTATCAGTGGTTCCTGGCCTTGACTGCACTTTAGAATTACCTGGAGGAAGAAGGGAAGGGAGGAGGGCATTTTCAGGTGTTTTCACCAGGGCAAAGCTAAAACCATGGAAATTTTATTGGCCAGGGTAGGGGCAGGTATTTATGCTATTTGTGAGCTCTCCAGGTATTTCTAAATACCAGTCAATGCTGAGAGTCACTTAACTATATTGTGTTACTAAGGCTGCTGTAACAAAGTACCACAAACTAGATGGCTTAAAACATGGAAATTTATTCTCTCACATTTCTGGAGGCTAGACGTCCGAGACAACACCATGATCCCTTGCAAGTCTCTAGAGGAGGATCCTTCCCTGCCTCTTCAAGCTCCTAGTAGCCCCAGGTGTTCCTTGGCTTATGGCAGCATCACTGCATCTTCACATGACCATCCACCATCTGTGTGTGTTTCTGTGTCCAAATTTCCCTCTTCTTATAATAGCAACAGCTATATTGGATTAGAACCCACTCTAATAGCCTTATCTTGATTACATCTGCAAAGGTCCCATACCTAATTCTAAATATGATGATCTTTACAGGTACTAGGGGTCAAGATTTCAACATATCTTTCAGGAGGATGTAACCAAGCTATAACATTGACCTTTATATAAGAACCTCTTAGAAGGGAGTGCCAGCTTAGGTTGACATGCTTAGACAGTTCTGGAGGGGTAGTATAGGTGACTGCCATCTTGCATGGCCTGTCCTTCCCACATTCCCTCCCACTCACCCCAAAATAAAGCTAACTTGGAAATTAGTAGTCTCAATTTTCCCACCTAGTTTTAAGAAAACCACTCATTCTGTCCACCCTGACCTTGACACTTCTAGCTTCCAGAACCAGACAACAGCAACAATTTTGGCAAGCATGAATCAAAACAACAAATTAAAGCGCTTTGCACAGTGGCTGTTACACAATGGAAACTATTAGCTATTGTTTCTGAAATTGTGGTTGCCATTTGCTCACATAATTTATGTCTGCATACAGGCAGTGTATTATCCAAGAAAAATGTCCCATATTCACCATCCTTTCCCCCTGAACCAGAATTCTGTTTTCCAACTCTTTGATGACCTCCCAACTTTTTCATGTATCAAAATCAGCCAACCAACATGTCATGTATTACTTGTGTTCTGCACTGTGCTAGGATTTTGAAAAATACAAAGAAACAGAATACATCTTCCTGGTCTCAGAGGGTTTACAACTTTATATGCTATAACAACCAGGTATATCCAACCAGGGATCAAAAGAGGTTTCAAGGGAAGAGTTATTTGAGTTAAACCTCGGGGGAAAAGAAGAGAGGGTTTGGTGAAAAGAGCATTCCAGACAAAAGGCCTGTAGTAAGGAACATAGAAACAATACAAACTCAAAGAAAGCAAAGGAGAGACAGTAAAAAATGGAGAAAATAGTGCAAAAGTGTTACTGAAGAGAAAATGCCATGTTTGTCATTGAATAAAGACTGGGATTCACAGATTAAGATATTCTAACAAGAACTCATTAAAATAAGTCTAGCTTTCTGGAGGCAGGGAGGGATTTTTTAAACTCTATATTCACATCTCATGGTGAAACTTAAAATGATATATTAGCGATCGGTCACTTGGCTTATCTTTCAGTAAAGGATGGAGCATGAAGCAGCTGTGAAATTAACATGCACTGTAGTTTATCATGGACATTTCAAAGGCATTTGCAGCCCCAGGCTCCTCTCAGGACTTATGAAATAGAAAAAGAAAAAGAAAAAAAGATAAAACCCAAAAGGAATCAGAGTGGAAAGCAGATCAGTTACAAAGGACCAAGAATCAGATTGATTCAGCTTTGTCTTTAGCAACTTCGCTGCACAGTAATGCACATGAGTAATGAGTATCTTGAATGCTGAAAAATCAAGCTGAGATATTCTACAAATGGATTAGTTACTTTTAAATGGTATTACAGTTACTTTACAATGTGTATGTTACTTTCTGCTGTACAACAAAATGAATCACCTATACGTATATATATATATATACCCTCATTTTTGGATTTCCTTCCTATTTAGGTCACCACAGAGAATCAAGTACAGTTTCCTGTACTATACGGTAGGTTCTCATTAGTTGTCTGTATTATACATAGTAGTNTACTTTACAATGTGTATGTTACTTTCTGCTGTACAACAAAATGAATCACCTATACGTATATATATATATATACCCTCATTTTTGGATTTCCTTCCTATTTAGGTCACCACAGAGAATCAAGTACAGTTTCCTGTACTATACGGTAGGTTCTCATTAGTTGTCTGTATTATACATAGTAGTGTATATATCAGAGAAGGCAATGGCACCCCACTCCAGTACTCTTGCCTGGAAAATCCCATGGACGGAGGAGCCTGTTAGGTGGCAGACCATGGGGTCGCGAAGAGTTGGACATGACTGAGTGATTTCACTTTCACTTTTCACTTTCATGCATTGGAAAAGGAAATGGCAACCCACTCCAGTGTTCTTGCCTGGAGAATCCCAGGGATGAGAGAGCCTGGTGGGCTGCCGTCTATGGGGTCACACAGAGTCGGACACGACTGAAGTGACTTAGCAGCAGCAGCAGCAGTGTATATATATCAACCTCAATCTCCCAATCCAACCCACCCCTCCTCCTCTCTTGGCATCGATACATTTGTTCTCTAGTCTGTGTCTCTGTTTCTGCTTTGCAAATAAGTTCATCTACCATTTTTCTAATTTCACATATACGTCTTCAGTTCAGTTCAGTTCAGTTGCTCAGTCGTGTCCGACTCTTTGCAACCCCATGAACCGCAGCATGCCAGGCCTCCCTGTCCATCACCAACTCCTGGAGTCTACCCAAACCCATGTCCATTGAGTTGGTGATGCCATCCAGCTGTCATCCTCTGTCGTCACCTTCTCCTCCTGCCCTCAGTCTTTCCCAGCATTAGGGTCTTTTCCAATGAATCAGCTCTTCGCATCAGGTGGCCAAAGTATTGGAGTTTCAGCTTAGTATCAGTTCAGTTCAGTTCAGCTGCTCAGTTGTGTCCAACTCTTTGCAACCCATGAATCTCAGCATGCCAGGCCTCCCTGTCCATCACCATTTCCTGGAGTTCACTCAGACTCACATTCGAGTCCGTGATGCCATCCAGCCATCTCATCCTCTGTCATCTCCTTCTCCTCCTGCCCCCAATCCCTCNTGTCACAAACCTCATTCCATAGTTCATCAGGCACTCTATCTATCAGATCTAAGCCCTTAAATCTATTTCTTAGCTTAGTATACAATATTACAAATGGCTCAGTTCTTGAGCATTTGCTTCTTTGCAAATTCTTGACGATTTTCTTTTCTTGTTAGAGAAACAAATCAATAGCATGCCTTAATTTGTATTTTAGAAACACATTCAAATGTTACAATAGAATATGAAGAATACTCTGGAACTGAATTTAAGCAAAGAGTGTATATGAATTCATTCATGGTTCTCTTCCAGGTTGAAACACTTGACTCCTCAGCTTTTGAGTGCAGTGTCCTGTTGACTGCATCTGAGAGAGTGAAAAATGTGGTCTTCCAGGAGAATCCTCCATAATTTTTGACTCTATTCCATCTAAATATGCAGAACCATCTAAGTGAGCAACCAAATGTTTGCTGACATGCTCAGTATATATTGTAAATTAGGAATTTCTAATTTTATAAGGACTAAGAGAGGAAATTGATGGAATATGATGGCACAACTTTTCTCTCCTTGAGCTTTGACAGAGACACAGAAAATACCATCTCATTGGTATGAAATAATTATTTTCTTTTCTTTGAAAAAAAACATACACTTATTGTGTTACAAGACTGTGTTGAATTCTTTCTTCCTAGTTTACCCATAATCATTAATCCCTTTGACTTTGACATCTAATAAATGATTCATAAATGACAAAAACGGAAAGCTACTCACCTAAAAGCAAAGTCTAAACACCAGGAAGTGAGCCTGCCTGTGGTCAGTCCCTCAGCCACCTTTTCAGGGCTATCCATCTCTAACCCTACTCTGCAGCCTCACCAAATGGCTTATGGTTTCCAGAGTGTGCCATGCTACCTCGGGTCTCCATGCCAATGGTCACCAGCCTGAAACATCTTTCCCTCTCCTTCCCATTTCTTTCCCTCTCTTAAGCTACCAAATTCCTATCCAAAACCACTTCAGAGTCATCTCCCCTACCTAGTTTTGCTAACATGCAAAACCTAATGATTTTTTTTCTTGTCAGAGAAGAAATCAATAGCATAGTATTATTCATATTTTAAAAACACATCCAAATGTTACAATAGAATATGAATACTCTGAAAGTGAAAGTGAAGTCTCCCATAGACTGTAGCCCACCAGGCTCCTCCACCCATGGAATCCTCCGGGCAAGAATACTGGAGTGGGTTGCCATTTCCTTCTCCAGGGGATCTTCCCAACCCAGGGATTGAACCTGGGTCTCCCACATTGAAGCAGATGCTTTAACCTCTGAGCCACCAGGGAAGCCCCAGCTGAACTCAAAACTGGGCTCTCTCAGCTCAGGGCCACTGGGGCTCAGACCAGTAGCTGCTGTGTTGTGCAGTGGACACAAATGTGCAGTGGCTGCTCAGTTTTGGAAAACCACCATGAGAATTTACAGGGAGAGAAATAATTCACCATCTGGGATTCAGAAGCTTAGCTGGGTCTGCCATTGGAAGAAACCATAGGAGAGAAAAAAATTTTAACTCTAAATGTCAGATCTTTCTTAGGAATACGTTTTAAAAGCAATGCATACCTGGCCAACATGGGATTCACGAGCCTAGAGTCAATCTGATATGGAAATGACTGCAGTTTCATGGACTAGAATCTGTTTTCCAGATGAAACTAGGGTGAGTGATTTGAGAAGTGAAGGGATTGATGAGTGATAATGACAGTCCCCATGTTCCCTATGACTTCTCTGGAGGAAGGCACAAAGCACCAAAGCATTATGGCGCTAGGACATTTCCCAGAAAGGGCAGTAGAAGAAAGAGCAATCAATTTCAATCAATTTCAAAAGCCACAGTGAGCTCTTAGAACTGGTGGTCCACACTTGGCAGAGAAGTCAAGATTTTAAGCAGAAAGATGGCTTCCTGGGACTCTTGCTCCTGGGAGACTTGTGTCCAAAGCCTCCCTGGCATGTAGTATGAGAAAAGCTCAAAACTGAGGGTTTTGCTCTTGTTCTTGATTTTTGCTTACAATCAAACTCAGAAAATTCATACCATAATAGAGAATGAAAATTTATCACTTCAGTTTTAGTACAAATATTCAGGGCATTTTCTCCAGCTTTTTATCTTAAAAGTTCAAACTTAGAATTTGATAGACAATGAACATTCTTATAGCACTTGCCCAGAATCACCATTTGTAAACATTTAGTCACATTTGCTTGCCATTTTCTTTACTAAAATTAATTGAAAGTAAGTTGCACACTACCCCCAGCCCTGGGAGTGCATGCTGCCAGCCACCTCTGCCAAGAGATCCACAATTGGGATCCAACTTCTGCCCCCATCCTCCTGGAAGCATGCACATGGGCCATGCACCTGCATATCCACTACCAAAGGGATAACAGCCAGCACACACTGAGGAAAGAAACAGCAAGCACCCAAACCAAAAACAACTCTCACATCAAAACAACATCAAACCCACAGAAGCTGTGCTTGCACACTCCAGCATACAAATAGCCCTCCAATATACAGTAGGTACTTGTTTCTTCTAAACTCACAGAGTAAGAGAAATATAAGCAAAATGAAAAAGTAGAGGGATAACTCTCAGTTAAAGACCAAGAGAATTTCCCTGAAGGAGCAAACAATGAAGCAGATCTCTTCATCTATTAGATTCCCAAAACCAATAAGAAGAGAACACAAGCATAAAATAAAATAAAATAAAATTATCAAATCACAAAAGGGAAAACAAAAGAAACAGGAAGGAACAAGGGAAAAATGCAGAAATGCAGATTACTTAACTAGAAACTATAAATATGAGCCAGGAAAACCTGAAAAATTTATTTCCCAAGATAAAAGCTGAGCTCAAAGCAATGAATAGCAGAATGAATAGTGCAAAAGAAGAAATAAGTGACCTGAAAGATAGGAAAATGGAAATTACTCAATCAAAACATCAGAAAGAAATCTAAATTTTAAAAACAGAGGCAATATATTACTAAAAGACATATGGGACAAAATAAAGCAGGCCAATCTATTCATAATAGGGATTCCAGAAGGAAAAGAAAGAGAAAGGGGGATTGGATCCAAGAAAAGAAATCTATTTGTGAAAGCAATGATAAACACAAGGAACAGAAAAAGGATAAACATAAAGATGTTAATTAAAAAGGGACATCAAAATCATAAAATGTGGGGAAGGAGACTAAGAAAATGCAGATTCTTTCCTTTTCTTTCTTTTAGAATGCATTTGAGCCTACATGACTATCAACTAAAGCAAACAGATAAAGAAAGAGGTTAACTTACTTGAAAAACAAGGCAGCCAGAAATAAAAAACATTAAATAGATTCCCAAAACCAAAAAGAGAACACAAACATAAAATAAAATAAAATAATCAAATCACAAAAGTGAAAACAAAAGAAACAGGAAGGAACAAGGAAAAAGCAAAAAATAAACCAGAAAACAAGGTTTGAAATGGCAAAAAATACATAGGTATCAATAATTACCTCAAATGTCAATGGGCTGAATGATCCAATCAAAAGATATAGAGTGGCCGACTAGACAGAAAAACAAGAGCCTATAGTATGCTCCTTATAAGAGATCTACTTTAGGGCAAAGGATACACATAGGTTGAAAGTGAGGAGATGAAAAAAGATATTTCAGGCAAAGGGAAATGACAAGAAAGCAGGAGTTTCTATACGCACGTCAGATAAAATAGGACTTCAAAGACTATGAAAGTGAAAGTGAAAGTGAAGTCACTTAGTCGTGTCCGACTCTTTGTTGACCCCATGGACTGTAGCCTATCAGGCTCCTCCGTCCATGGGATTTTCCAGGCAAGAGTGCTGGAGTAGATTGCCATTTCCTTCTCCAGGGGGTCTTCCCAAAGACTATAGAGAAAGATAAAGAAGGACACTGACTGCACGCTCAGTCACTTCAGTCTTGTCCAGCTCTTTGCGACCCTATAGACTGTAGCCTGCCAGGCTCCTCTGTCCATAGGATTCTCACCCAGGCAAAAATACTGGAGTGGGTTGCCATGTCCNCTTCTCCAGGGGGTCTTCCCAAAGACTATAGAGAAAGATAAAGAAGGACACTGACTGCACGCTCAGTCACTTCAGTCTTGTCCAGCTCTTTGCGACCCTATAGACTGTAGCCTGCCAGGCTCCTCTGTCCATAGGATTCTCACCCAGGCAAAAATACTGGAGTGGGTTGCCATGTCCTCCTCCAGGGGATCTTCCTGACTGACTCAGGGATTGAACCCACATCTCCTGCATAACCTGCATTACAGGCAATTTCTTTACTGCTGAGCCACCGAGAGAAAGATAATGATAAGAATATCAACATAAAAAGAGGATATTATACTCACTAACTTATTTGCACCTAATATAGGAGCATCCAAATACATAAAACAAATATTAAAAGATATAAAGGGAAAAAACAATGGGAATACAATAATAGATCCATTCATTCACTCAGTTGTGTCGCTCAGACTCAATAATAGTAGGAGACTATAATACCCCACTAATATCAATGGACAGATCTTCCAGACAGAGAATCAATAAGGCAACAGAGATCCTAAATGATACAATAGAACAGTTAGACTTAATTGATGTTTTCAGAATAAAAAAAAAAAAAAAAAAACTCCACAGAATACACATTCTTTTCAAGTGCACATGCACATTCTCTAGCATTGACCACGTACTTGGGCACAAAAGTCATTTCAGCAAATTTAAGAGTATAGAAATTATTTTAAGTATTTTCTCTGACCACAGTGGCATAAAACTAGAAATCAATCACAGTAAAAGAAATGGGGAGGGAAAAACAAAACAAAACAAAACAATAACTACATGGAAACCAAACAAATAAAAACCCAATGTGTCAACAAGGAAATTAAAAAGTTCTTTGAGACAAACAACAGTGAAAACACACAACTATACAAAATTTCTGTGATGCAGCAAAGCCAATTCTTAGAGGAAAGTTCATAGCAATACAGACTTTCATTAAAAAAAAAAATAAGAAAACTCTTAAGTAAACAACCTATTTATTTTCTTCAGCTCCAAAATCACTGCAGATAAAGACTGCAGCCATGAAATCAAAAGATTTGCTTCTTGGAAATAAAGCTATGACAAACCTAGATAGCATATTAAAAAGCAGAGACATTTTGCTGACAAAGGTCTGTCTAGTTAAAGCTATGGTTTTTCCAGTAGTCATGTATGGATATGAGAGTTGGACCATAAAGAATGCTGAGTGGCAAAGAACTGATGCTTTTGAATTGTGGTGCTAGAGAAGACGCTTGAAAGTCCCTTGGACTGCAAAGAGATCAAACCAGTTAATTCTAAAGGAAATCAACCCTGAATAGTCTTGGAAGGACTGATGCTAAAGCTCCAATACTTTGGTCGCCTGATGCAAAGAGTTGACTCATTGGAAAAGACCCTGTTGCTGGGAAAGATTGAGGGCAAGAGGAGAAGGGGTTGACAGAGAATAAGATAGTTGTATGGCATCACCAACTCAATGGATGTAAGTCTGAGCAAACTTCAGGAGACAATGAAGGACAGGAAAGCCTGGCATGCTGCAGGTCATAAAGTCACAAAAATCAGGCATGACTCAGTGACTGAACAACAACAACAAACAACCTACCCTATCACCTAAAAGAATTAGAAAAAGAAGAACAAACAAAACCTAAAGAAATACAGAAATAATAAAGATCAGGGAGGAAATAAATAAAATAGAGTTTAAAAAATAAATAAATAAAACCAAGAGCTAATTCTTTGAAAGAGTAAGCAAAATTGATGAACAGCTGGCCAGGCTCACCAAGAAGAAAACAGAGAGAACTCAAATAAATAAAATAAGAAATGAAAAAGGAGAAACTCAACTGATATCACACAAATACAAAAACCATAGGAAAATGCTATGAACAATTATATGCCAACAAACTTGACAACCTAGCAGAAATGGACAACTTTCTAGAAATATCAGTTCAGTTCAGTTCAGTCGCTCAGTCGTGTCTGATTCTTTGCGACCCCGTGAGTCGCAACACGCCAAGCCTCCCTGTCCATCATCAACTCCCGGAGTTTACTCAAACTCATGTTCATCGAGTCGGTGATGTCATCCAGCCATCTCATCTTCTGTCGTCCCCTTTTCCTCCTGCCCCCAATCCCTCCCNAAGTCCATTGTAAGCTTTATCCCCTATATCATAATCAATTTCACCAATATGCAACTGGAAAGCATCACAAACACTTGATACACACACATACATATATACCATATATATATAACATTCATTTTTCTAAATACACATATATTATCCATCTATATATGTATCTCTCTATGCAGGGGTAAGGGGGAATACAGAGAGGTAGAGAGAGAAAGGAAAAAAAGAAAAATTGAAGCTCCAGACCCAATGTAACAAGATAATACCTATCAGAGGCAAAGATAAATTCCCACATTAACATCAGGCACTCTGCTAGATCTTATGCTCACGGTACATAGTAAATGCTTAATAAATGTTTGTGGAATGACTGAGGAATCAGANTAGAGAGAGAAAGGAAAAAAAGAAAAATTGAAGCTCCAGACCCAATGTAACAAGATAATACCTATCAGAGGCAAAGATAAATTCCCACATTAACATCAGGCACTCTGCTAGATCTTATGCTCACGGTACATAGTAAATGCTTAATAAATGTTTGTGGAATGACTGAGGAATCAGAGAAAACATCCTAGAAAGATGAGATTTCCTTGTTTTCTCCTGAGCTGTATCTAAAGGAAGTTTGGAAACTAATTAAGTGAAGAGATGAGAAAGGATGCTTCAAGCACAGGAAATAGCTAAGGGTCCAAGAGAATGTGTTCTAGGTGTCAAGATGATGCCAATGCCCATTGGGAACTTCCTACAGCAAGAATGTTATTTCCTTGACATTTACACTCTTCCAGTGCACATTTCTCAATACCTGTGATTTAATTGCCACTAAATAATTGCTTATTAGACTAAAGTCCATAAACAAAAAGGGACTGGGATGCTCTCTGATCCTCTAATATAGTCAGGTGTAGTTGGAAAAGGACCACCATTTATAAAAGTATGGAGAGTTCTTGTGGCATAACACACAGCAGAGGCTCTGGAGTCAGACCAATCCGGATTTGAAGCCCAGCCCCATGACCATAGAAATAACACCTCTTCTGAGCCTCAACTGTCTCATCCTCAGTTCAGTTCCATTCAGTCACTCAGTCGTGTCCGACTCTTTGTGACCCCATGAACCGCAGCACGCCAGGCCTCCCTGTCCATCACCAGCTCCCAGAGTACACGCAAACCTATGTCCGTCAAGTTGGTGATGCCATCCAAACTTCTCATCCTCTGTCATCCCCTTCTCCTCCTGCCCCCAATATTTCCCCAAATCAGGGTCTTCTCAAGTGAGTCAGTTCTTCACATGAGGTGGCCAGAGTATTGGAGTTTCAGCTCCAACATCAGTCCTTGCAATGAACATCCAGGACTGATCTCCTTTAGGATTGACTGGTTGGATCTCCTTGTAGTCCAAGGGACTCTCAAGAATCTACTCCAACACCACAGCTCAAAAGCATCAGTTCTTCAGCGCTCAGCTTTCTTTATAGTCCAACTCTCACATCCATACATGACTACCAGAAAAACCATAGCCTTGACTAGACGGACCTTTGTTGGCAAAGTAATGTCTCTGCTTTTTAATATGCTGTCTAGGTTGGTCATAACTTTCCTTCCAAGGAGTAAGCATCTTTTAATTTCATTGCAGCAATCACCATCTGCAGTGATTTTGGAGCCCCCAAAAATAAAGTCAGCCACTGTTTCCACTGTTTCCCCATCTGTTTGCCATGAAGTGATGGGACCAGATGCCATGATCTTCGTTTTCTGAATGTTGAGCTTTAAGCCAACTTTTTCACTCTCCTCTTTCACTTTCATCAAGAGGCTTTTGAGTTCCTCTTCACTTTCTGCCATAAGGGTGGTGTCATCTATAGAGCCCACTAAAATAGAAGCAAGAAGAAACAGATGATTTGAACAGATTGATCACAGAAGTTAAATATAACCTACAATAAAAAAAAATTTTTTTTTACTCTCTAAAAACAAAAGTCCAGAATCAGATGCCATTACAGGCAAATTCTACCAAACATACAAAGAACTTATATCAATTTTTTTCAAAATCTTCCAAAATATTGAAGAAGAGCGAAGACTTCCAAAAACATTCTATGAAGCCATCAATACCCTAATACCAAAACCAGATAAAGATACCATCAAAAAGAAAATGACAGGCCAGTATCTTTGATGAATATAGATGCAAAAATTATCAACAAGATAGTAGCAAACTGAAACCAACACACATAGAAAGCTCATACACCACAACCTTCGACCTTGTGGGATTTACCTCAAGTTCACAAGGATGGTTCAACATTCACAAATCAATGCAATATATTAATACCACATTAACAAAAGAAAAGTAAAGAACCACAAAATCTTCTCAATAGATACAAAAAAACATTTGACAAAATTTAACATCCATTCATGATTAAAAAAAACTCTTTCACCACAGTGGGAATAGAAGGACTATATCTCACCATAACAAAAGGCAGTTATGACAAATTCACAGCCAACATAATACTGAACATTGAAAAGCTAAAAGCCTTCTTGCTAAAATCTGAAACAAGATAGGGATGCCCACTCTCACTACTTCTATTCAACAGTTGGAATCAGAACCATAGCAATCAAACAGGGAAAAGAAATAAAATGTATCCATATTGGAAGAGAAGAGGTAAAATTACCACTATATCCAGATGACATGATACTACATATCTAAAGAAAACCCTAAGGACTCCGCACAAAAACTACTAGATCTAATAAGTGAATTCAGCAAAGTATCAGGATACAAGATTAACATTCAAAAATCAATAGCATTTCTTTATACACACAATGAGATATCAGAAAAGAAATAATCAAATAATATCTTTTAATATAGCAGTAAAAAAAAAGTAAATACCTAGGAATAAACCAAGGAACTACAAATAAGTCTCTTAAGGAGGTGAAAGACTTATACACTAAGAACTATAAAAAATTAATAAAAGAAGTTAAAGAAGATTCAAAAATATGGATAGATAGTTCATGCTGTTGGATTGGAAGAATTAATATCGTTAAAATGGCAAAACCACTCAAAGCAATCTACAGATTTAATGCAATCCCTATGAAAACACCCATGACATTTTTCACAGAACTAGAAAAATGATTCAAAAATTTATATGGAACCATAGAAGACCCAGATTTGCTAAAACAGTCCTGAGGGGAAAACAAAATTAAGCAGAAGGCATAACTCTCTCAGACTTCACAAAATATTACAAAGCTACAGTAATCAAAATAGTGTGGTATTCATCACATCAAAAAGAATAAAATACCTAGGAATAAACCTACATAAGGAGACAAATGTCCTATATTCCAAAAACTAAAAGATGCTGATGAAAAGTAATCAAAGACACAAACAGGTAGAAAGATATATCTTGTTTGTGGATTGGAAGAATCAATACTGTGAAAATGACTACTACCCAAAGCATAGGAACCAGAGATCAAATTGCCAACATCCGATGGATCATGGAAAAAGCAAGAGAGTTCCAGAAAAACATCTATTTCTGCTTTATTGACTATACCAAAGCTTTGATTGTGTGGATAACAATAAATTGTGGAAAATTCCGAAAGAGATGGGAATACCAGACCATCTGACCTGCCTCTTGAGAAACCTGTATGCAGGTCAGGAAGCAACAGTTAGAACTGGACATGGAACAACAGACTGGTTCCAAATAGGAAAAGGAGTACATCAAGTCTGTCTATTGTCACCCTGCTTATTTAACTTCTATGCAGAGTACATCATGAGAAACGCTGGGCTGGAGGAAGCACAAGCTGGAATCAAGATTGCTGGGAGAANTGACTTGCCTCTTGAGAAATCTGTATGCAGGTCAGGAAGCAACAGTTAGAACTGGACATGGAACAACAGACTGGTTCCAAATAGGAAAAGGAGTACATCAAGTCTGTCTATTGTCACCCTGCTTATTTAACTTCTATGCAGAGTACATCATGAGAAACGCTGGGCTGGAGGAAGCACAAGCTGGAATCAAGATTGCTGGGAGAAGTATCAATAACCTCAGATATGCAGATGACACCACCCTTATGGCAGAAAGTGAGAACTAAAAAGCCTCCTGATGAAAGTGAGAGAGGAGAGTGAAAAAGTTGGCTTAAAGCTCAATATACTAAGATCATGGCATCTAGTCCCATCACTTCATGACAAATAGATGGGGAAACAGTGGAAACAGTGGCTGACTTTATGTTTGGGCTCCAAAATCACTGCAAATGGTGATTGCAGTGAAATTAAAAGACACTTACTCCTTGGAAGGAAAGTTATGACCAACCTGCTGCTAAGTCACTTCAGTCGTGTCCAACTCTGTGCAACCGCATAGACGGCAGCCCACCAGGCTCCCCTGTCCCTGGGTTCTCCAGGCAAGAACACTGGAGTGGGTTGCCATTTCCTTCTCCAGTGCATGAAAGTGAAAAGTGAAAGTGAAGTCGCTCAGTCCTATCCGACTCTTAGGGACCCCATGGGCTGCAGCCTACCAGGCTCCTCCATCCATGGGATTTTCCAGGCGAGAGTACTGGAGTGGGGTGCCATTGCCTTCTCTGATGACCAACCTAGACAGCATATTAAAAAGCAGAGACATTACTTTGCAAACAAAGGTCTGTCTAGTCAAAGCTATTGTTCTTCCAGTAGTCATGTATGGATGTGAGAGTTGGACTGTGAAGAAAGCTGAGCGCTGAAGAATTGATGATTTTGAAATGTGGTGTTGGAGAAGACTCTTGAGAGTCCCTTGGACTGCAAGGAGATCCAGCCAGTCCATTCTAAAGGAGATTAGTCCTTTAGGACTGATGTTGAAGGACTGATATTGAAGCTGAAACATTGGTAGGACTGATGTTGAAGCTGAAACTTCAATACTTTGGCCACCTGATGCGAAGAGCTGACTCATTTGAAAAGACCCTGATGCTGGGAAAGATTGAATGCAGGAGGAGAAGGAGATGATAGAGGATGAGATGGTTGGATGGCATCACCGACTCAATGCACATGAGTTTGGGTAAACTCTGGGAGTTGGTGTTGGACAGGGAGGCCTTGCATGCTGTGGTTCATGGTGTAGCAAAGAGTCGGACACAAATGAGCAACTGAACTGAACTTAAACTCAAAAGCTTTTACACAGAAAAGGAACAATAAAGTAAACAAAAAGACAACCCACAGATTGGAAGAAAATGTTTGAAAATAATGTGACAAATAAGGGATTAGTCTCCAAAATTTACAAACAGCTCATGACACTTAATAGCATTGAAAGAAACAACCCATTCAAAAAATGGGCAGAAGACCTAAATAGATATTTCTCCAAAGAAGACATATAGATGACCAAGAGACACATGGAAAAAAAAAATGTTCAACACTGCTAATTATTAGAGAAATGCAAATCAAAACTCTTACACAAATTATACCAATGCTTTCTTGAGTCAATCCTCCAAGAAAACAGAAATAAAACAAAAATAAACAAATTGGACCGAATCAAACACAAGGTTTAGCATAGCAAAGGAAACCATTTTTTCCCCTTTTGTTTCTTTTTATTCCCTTTTCTTTAAAATTTATTTTATTTTATTTTATTTTTTACAGGAAACCATTTTTAAACACCAAAAATACAACCTGTGGAATGGGAGAACATATTTTGCAAATAATGCCTTAGACAAGGGCTGAATCTCCAAAATATACAAACAGCTCATAGAATTCAACAACAACAAAAACCAAACAACCCAATCAAAAAATGAGCTGAAGACATTAATAGACATTTTTTGAAAGAAGACATACAGATAGATGGTCAGTAGGTTTATGAAAGATGCTCAACATAGTCTAATTACTAGAAAAATGCAAATCAAAACTCCATCATGCTGGTCAGAGTGGCTATCATCAGGAAATCCACAAATAACAAGTGCTGAAAAGAATGTGAGGGGAAAAGGGTACCCTCTTACAGTGTTTGTAGGAATGTAAGTTGATGTAGTCACTATAGAAAACAATATGGAGATTCCTCAGAAAACTAAAAATAGAATTACCATGTGATCCAGTAATTCCACTCCTGGACATATACCTGGACAAAACTATAATTCAAAAAGATACATGCACCCCTAAGTTCAAAGTTCATAGCAGCATTATTCACAATAGCCGAAACATGGAAACAATCTAAATGTCCAACAACCAATGAATGGATAAGGAAGATGTGGTCCACACACACTATGGAATACTACCCAGCCATCACAGAGAATGAAATAATGTCATTTACAGTGCATTGATACAACTAGACTTTATCATACTAAATGAAGTAAGCCAGAAATAGAAAGACATATATTCACTTATATATGGAATATAAAATATAGTGCAAATGAACCTATCTACAAAAAAGAAACAGACTCACAGACATAGGGAACAGACTTTCCCCAGTGGGACAGGGATGGAGGGAGGAAAGATTCAGGAGTTTGGGATTAGCAAATGTAAATTATTATATATAGGATGGATAAACAACTAGGTCCTATTGTATAGCACAGGGGACTGTATTCAATATCCTATAATAAATCATAATGGGAAAGAGGCATGGGTCAGCAGTGGCTTGCCACGGAGATGGGGGTTCTGGCAACAGCAGTCCTGGGAGGTGCCCCTTGAGCATAAACCCTCTTGAAGCTCACCATTAGCCCTCCTGTAGAGCCTGAGGCCAGGGTCACCTCAGGCCAAAAGACTAACAGGGAGGGAGCACAGATCCACTTGTCAGGAAACAATTTGATTAAAGTTTTACTGAGCACAGTCCTGCCCACCAGAGAAAAAACCAGTTTTTCCCATACCACTTCACCCCATCAGGAAGCTTACACAAGCCTCTTAGCCTCTTCCATTGCAGGCAGACAGAAGCAGCAAGAATTAAGTCCCACAGCCTCTGGAATGAAAACCCCATTCACAGAAAGTTAATCAAAATGAAAAGGCAGAGGACTAAGTCCCAGATGAAGGAACAAGATAAAAACCAATACAATATTGCAAAGTAATTAACCTCCAATTAAAATAAATATATTTATTTAAAAAAAAAAAAAACCAGAAAAACGAATCAATGAAGTGCAGATAGGCAGAAGAACTGACCTAGAAGAGTGAATGGTGGAAATCACTGCCACAAAACAGAGTAAAGAAAAAAGAATTTAAAGAAATAAAGACAGCCTAAAAGATCTTTGGGACAACATTAAATGTACCAACATTCACACTACAGGAGTCACAGAAGGAGAAGAGAGACAGGACCTGAGAAAATATTTGAAGAAATAATAGCTGAAAACTTCCCTAACATGGGAAAGGAAATAGTCAATCAAGTCCAGGAAGTGCAGAGAGTCCCAGGCAGAATAAACCCAAGGAGTAACATACCAAGACTCATAGTAATCAAACTGACAAAATTAAAGACAAAGATATTCTCTATGTCTGTTCCTCCATTGCTGCCCTGTAAGTAAATTAAAATTCTGTAAAGCAATTATTCTTTAAATATAAAATATTAAAAGCAACAAGGGAAAAATGATAAGTAACATACAAGCATACTCCCAGAAGGTTATCAGCTGATTTCTCAACTCTGCAAGCCAGAAGGGAATGGCACAATATAAAGTGATGAAAAGGATGAACCTACAACCAAGAATACTCTACCCAGTAAGACTCTAGTTCATATTTGACAGGGAAATCAGAAGCCTTACAGACAAGCAAAAGTTAAGAGAATTCAGCAACACCAAACCAGCTTTATAAAAAATGCTAACAGAACTTCTCTAGGCAGAAAACACACAAGAAGGAAAAGACTTACAAAAAGTAAACCCAAAACTATTAAGAAAATGGTAATAGGATCATACATATCAATAATTACCTTAAATGTAAACAGATTGAGTGCATCAACCAAAAGACATAGACTGACTGGGTGGATACAAAAACAAGATGAGAGACCCATCTCAGACCTAAAGACACTTACAAACTGAAAGTAAGGAATGGGAGACAAACGAACTTACAAAACATAAAGAGATTCAGTCTTAGAGAATGAACTTATGGTTGATGGCAGGGAAGGACGGAGGGAAGGGATAGTTGGGGAGTTTGGAATGGATACGTATACACTGCTATACTTAAAATGGATAACCAGTAAGGACCTATTGTATGGTATATAGCAGATGGAACGCTACTCAGTCTTATGTGGCAGCCTGGATGGAAGGGGAGTTTGGGAGAATGGATACATGAATACGTATGGCTGAACTCCTTCACCATTCACCTGAAACTATCACAACATTGTTAATCAGCTATACCTCAATACAAAATACGTTTTTTGTTTTTTTTTAAAAAGAATGTCTATATGTGTATAACTGAGTCACTTTGCCATACAGCAGAGATTGGCACAACACTGTAAATCAACTACACTTCAATTTAAAAATACAATTAAAAAAAGAAAGTTTCACACATCATGACAGTTAACATTGAAATATTTAAGTATGTGTCTTCTAAGAGTATTCTCCTACACAGCCACAATATTATTAGCACACCTTAGAAGGTTAATATCAATGAAATAATATCAAACATACAGTTCATACTCAAATTTTTCCAGATCATTCCAATAATATCCTTATATTAATAGCTTCTCTTTCAATTGAAGATCCATTCCAGGATCACTTACTACATTCGATTTTCATGGCTCTTTAATCTTTTTTCATCTAGAATAGCTATTCTGCTAATTTTTGCATATAATATTAGCTTTCTGAAGTGTCCAAACCATTTATTTTGTACAATGTACTTCAACTGTATTTGTGAGGCTATTTGCCTTATAACAAGATTTGGCTTGTGTATTTTTATTAGGAACACTGCAAATGTGAGGTTGTGCCCTTCTCAGTGAAACATCACATCAGAGGTCACATGATATCATTTTGTCCGATGACTTGGAATGTTAAGTTTGACCTCTTCCCTAAAGTGAAAGCCTCTAGATAATTCCCTTGTAAAACTACCTTTCCTCTTTTACAATTAACAAGTAATCTCAGGGCTAATGCTTCAAGGCTGCGGTCTGAAAGATCAATTGCTGGAAGTGGAGTAAAAACCATGATCCATCAATAATTCTGTGAAAGAAGAAAATGCAAGAATATTAGAAAGGAAAGTAAGTGCTCCCTCCCACACCATTTCCCTTTCATGCACACACACTGACACAATCTAAGGATCCCTGGAGATGCTGGGAAGAAGATAGTGGTAAACCCAACATGTATGGGATGAGAGTTTGAGCTGTTCCATTTCAAACTAAAGGGAAAGTAACCCAGGCTGTTGAAAGAATTGGTAGCCCTTGAGGTGGCAGGCACTCTTGTAGATTGCTTGCAGTAATGAACCGAGTTTGTCCATACCCCTCTATCCATGCTCTTTAATAGTACCTTCTCACATGACCTCTGAACCTGGTCATATGACTTGCTTTTGTCAATGGGACAGTAGCAAATGACACAAGCAGAGATCAAAATGGAGAAGGCAATGGCAGTCCATTCCAGTATTCTTTTTTAAAAAATAAATTTATTTATTTTAATTGGAGGTTAATTACTTTACAATATTGTATTGGTTTTGCCATGCATCAACATGTATCCACCACAGGTATACACATGTTCCCCATCTTGAACCTCCTTCCTCCTACCTCCCCGTACCATCCCTCTGGGTTGTCTCAGTGCACCAGCCCCAAGCACCCAATATCATGCATTTAACCTGGGCTGGCGACTCCATTCCAGTACTCTTGCCTGGAAAATCCTATGGACAGAGGAGCCTGGTAGGCTGCAGTCCACTGGGTCACTAAGTGCCGGACATGTCTGAGTGACTTCACTTTCACTTTTCACTTTCATGCATCGGAGAAGGAAATGGCAACCCACTCCAGTGTTCTTGCCTGGAGAATCCCAGGGACAGGGGAAGCCTGGTGGGCTGCTATCTATGAGGCTGCCCAGACTTGGACATGACTGAAGCGACTTAGCAGCAGCAGCAGCAGAGATCAAAAAGTGCACATTAGGATTTGCCCTCTTTCTGCTCTTGGACCTTGAGACTACCATTTGAGTGACCCAGCTAGCCTGCTGGGCAGTGGGAGACCACAGGGCCTCGGCATTCCTCTCACCACAGTCTATGACAAAAAGCCAGCAGACAAATGAGTGAAGCCATCTAAGACCAACTAGTCCACGTACACCTTACAAGCTGACCTCAGCAAAGGTCAGCTTGAAGTTTGAAGTTTCAAAGGTCAGACTTCAAAGGTCACCTTGAAGTTTGTTGAGCAAACACCACTGAGATCAGCCAAGCCTGGCCTAGTTGGCAGAACAGCCCAGCTGACCCATAGACTCATGGGAAATGATGAGTAATTCTTAAATTACTAAGTTTGGGAAAGATCTACTAATTAATATTATGCAGCAAAAACAAACTGATACACTTAGGAACTATTCCATTCACAAACTTCGATTCAAGATATAAACTGTAACCTGGTTTTTAAAAAGTAATATCTCTCTTCATAGGCTGTAATCTTTTTCTTTTTTTAAATATAAATTTATTTTAATTGGAGGTTAATTGCTTTAAAATAGTGTATTGGTTTTGCCATACGTCAACATGAATCTGCCACAGGTGTACACGTGTTCTTTTTCAAAATAAGATTTATACCGAAACTTTATGAGGGTTTTCAAAAAAACTTAACATGGTTTCAGCAAATTCTAAATTCAATTGAACTCAAAACCAATGTCTTGTGACTTTCTACATATATGCTTATTTTAGTACAAGATAGCTATGTACAGAATATATTGAAACGTTCCAATGTTCTTTAGTTGGGTTATTAACATAAACACACTGTTCAATAGAAACACCAAGCCTCAATGAAGGCAAATCAATTCAAGCTCAAATCATAACTTTGTTGCAGAGTTTAAAGTAGTATGAAAATCCCATAGAGGAATGCTCAAACTTTCTTGTGCATTAGAATCATCTGGAGAAGCTTTTAAAAATCCCAATACCCAGGTCACACTCCAAACAAATTATGTCAGAATCCCTAGGAGTAGTCCCCAGGTATCAGTACTTTTTGATAGCTCCTTGGGCCATTCTAATGCAGAGCTAAGCCTGAGAACCAGACCCAGAAAATGTGCCTGTATATAAATGTATCAACAGATATAAGTCATTCATTCTGCAGTTCAAGTAACTGAGAAGCAAAAATACAGCATGTGATCTACTCACTAATATACATGTTACAGTAACCCTTTACAAAAGCATCAAAAGATGTGTCCATCTCTAATTTCTACCCATAACAATTTCATATTTTAGGTAATGTAAAAAGATCTGACAACCAAACTTCACAATTATCCAATAATACTTTATTTTTTTTTCTCTTCCAGGGTGTATCCTGAACCCTGGAAACTTACCAAAATAATTCAATTGCTTAATTTTAGAATTAAATAATGTAATAATTGTCTCAATAGACCTCTGCACTCTGAGGATTCCTTATTCTCTAACTACTTGCCTGGTAGAAAATACTTTTAAATTTCTTTTAAAAACTATTCCTGGCTTGCTGTTCTGAGTTCCTTAGCCATTATATCCTAACTGCTTTATGACTCAACCCCAGGACTCCTAAACCATGTGCATGGTAAGTCATTGCATCTACATTGTGAACTTTCCATAAGAATCTTTTGCTGCTCAAGGATTTTGTCTACATTTTACAACCTGGCTCCTACAAATCCTCTGCAGCTTATTTAGCCACAGATCTCTAAAATGAGCCAAACTGATTTTCTTCCTAGACTTTTTTAATCCTCCAAGACATCACTGAACAGTTAGTTGTCTAAATTTCATCACACCTACAACATAAGACATGTTGTATAACAATATTCTCTAAACAAAAAGATAACATACCAGATGATGGGCTAGAAGAGATTACCCAAAGTCCCTTTCCCAGATATAGTCAATTCAACCAATTAAGTTGTAAGTACAATCATCAATATCTTCTGTCATGATTTCCCCACCCAACTCAGAGTTGATATTGAACACCTTGAATCAAGTTAGGGTTACTGTGTGGCAGAAATAGACAATAAAATCTGAAACAGAGAAACTACAAACAGTCCCAAAGTCTCAAAGAATATTCTACGGTCAACTATAAATATACTGACCTCCAACTACAAAAGGTGGTCGATGACTTGTCATTTCACAAGAGAATGACATTTTGAAATATGTGCCAAGCTGTATGGGTCTAAAAGGATGATGAGCAAGGATCAGGGGCTGTTGCATTCAAAGGAAACCGGGAAATTCCATGTCATCGGAAAAGCCTAGAAATGAAGCCTGAGTGACTGATCAGGAGAGCCTGCTCTACAGGGAGAAAAGGGAAGAAGGGACTCCTAACAGCCTGAGTCTTGTCAAACATGGGAGAGGGTGGAGAATAGGGAGGGAAAACAGATGCAGAAAGTCAGTGGCTTTCCTGAAATACAGATGGGTTTTTATGTCTAGTATGGGAAAAAGGTTGACAATTACAAACAGATTTCATGAAACTGAGTTTGTTTATAGGAGTGGGTTCAAACAGAGATTTAAAAGGAAAGAACTGATTGCTTTCTCTGAGCCTGGTATCTTGGTCCATTCAGCAGGGCCAGGAGAAGCACTCTAGACTCTGCCTCACCACTTCCATACTATCCCAGATGCTTTCAGTCTCTAGAATGAAAGCCTCTTAAAGAAGAACTGTTACTTTCTTTAGTAAATTATTTGTTTCTTGGTGGTGAGGCTCAGAAGCTATTGTGTATTTTACTCAGTTATTTGATGGTAGAGAGTGAGCCCAAGTGTTTTTTTTTTCTTTTCTTTAGCTATACATAGTAACATATATATCAACTTGGATTTAATCAAGTTATTTATACACATAAACAAAGGTTTACAGTTCCTTTGTGGAATATGCCAGCACAAAGTACCTTCAGCCCCACTGTAACATGATCTGCCTGAAAGAGCCGTAGAAAAGTCTAGAGCTGTTTTTGTTATTTAAGTGAAGGGTAGAGGGGAGGAGTGCTATCTCCCCCCTCACCTGCTTGGGGGTGTCCATACAATTCTGCCTGCCCCTACCCAGCCATAGATGACTGGACCAGAGGTGGATAAGGGCTTCCATGCAGTTGTCTGTGTCGTACCCTGCACAAAGAAAGGGAGTGGCTGGGCTCAAGTGAAGCCCTGGCTCAGGGCTGTATCTGCCTGCCTGAAGGAAGGATGCCTTTTCCAAGTAATGCTAATGCACCCCAGATGCCTTATCCAAGCTGCTGCTGCTGCTAAGTTGCTTCAGTCGTGTCCGACTCTGTGCGACCCCATAGACGGCAGCCCACCAGGCTCCCCCGTCCCTGGGATTCTCCAGGCAAAAATACTGGAGTGGGTTGCCATTTCCTTCTCCAGTGCATGAAAGTGAAAAGTAAAAGTGAATTTGCTCAGTCGTGTCCAGCCCTCAGAGACCCCATGGACTGCAGCATGCCAGGCCTCCCTGACCATCACCAACTCCCAGAGTTTACTCAAAGCCATGTCCATTGAGTTAGTGATGCCATCCAACCATCTCATCCTCTGTCGTCCCCTTCTCCTCCCACCTTCAATCTTTCCCAGCATCAGTGTCTTTTCAAAAGAGTCAGTTCTCATTAGGTGGCCAAAGTATTGGAGTTTCAACTTTAGCATCAGTCCTTCCAGTGAATATTCAGGACTGATTCGCTTTAGAATGGACTGGTTGGATCTCCTTACAGTCCAAGGGACTCTCAAGAGTCTTCTCCAACACCACAGTTCAGAAGCATCAATTCTTTGCCGCTCATCTTTCTTTACAGTCCAACTCTCACATCCATACTTGACTACTAGAAAAACCCTCTCCTATTAGAAACATCTCTCACCAGAGTGATACATTTGTTGCAACTGATAAGCCTGCATTGACACATCATTATCACCCAAAGCTCATAGTTTACATTAGTGTCCATTCATGATATTGAACATTCTATGGATTTGGACAAATGTATAAAAACCTGTATCTCAGGTGGCTCAATGATAAAGAATCCACCTGCCAATGCAGGAGACGCAGGAGACTCAGGTTAGATCCCTGGATCAGGAAGATCCCCTGGTGCAGGAAATGCCAATCTGCTCTTTATCCCCACCTCCTTGCTAACCTCTGGCAACCACTGATCTTTTTACTGACTCCGTAGTTTTGCCTGTTCCAGAATGTCATATACTTGGAGTTACACTTAGGTAGGCTTTTGGATTGGCCTCTTTTACTCAATAATAAGCATTTAGGATTTTTCTAGGTCTTTTCATAGCTTGATTAGACAGCTCGTTTCTTTTTAGCACTGAATAATATTCCACAGTCTGCTGCTGCTGCTGCTGCTGCTGCTAGGTCGCTTCAGTCGTGTCCAACTCTGTGCGACCCCACAGATGGCAGCCCACCAGGCTCCCCCCTCCCTGGGATTCTCCAGGCAAGAACACTGGAGTGGGTTGCCATTTCCTTCTCCAATGCAGGAAAGTGAAAAGTGAAAGTGAAGTCTCTCAGTCGTGTCCCACTTAGCGACCCCATGGATTGCAACCTACCAGGCTCCTCCATCCATGGGATTTTCCAGGCAAGAGTACTGGAGTGGGTTGCCATTGCCTTCTCCTCCACTGTCTGGATGTACTTATTTATTTATCCATTTACCTACTGAAATCTTTTACTTACCTACATCTTTGTTCCTTCCAAATTTGGGTAGTTATGAATAAAACTGCTTTAAATATCCATGTGAAGGTTTTTGTGTGGACATAAGTTTTCAACTCCTTTAAGTAGATACCAAGGAGCATGATTGCTGGATCTTAAGGTAAGTATATGTTTAGTTTTGAAGCAACCACAAAGTGGCTTCCAAAGCGGCTGTACCATCTTGCATTCCCACTAGAAATGGATGTGAGTTCCTATTGCTCTACACCCTCACCAACATTTGGTATTGTCAGTGTTCTGGGTAATGGTATCTCATAGTTGTTTTAATTTGCATTTCCCTGATGACATCTGGTGTAGAGCATCTTTTCATTTGCTATTTGCCATCTGTATAATCTTTTCTGGTGAAAGTGAAAGTGTTAGCCCCTCAGTCTTGTTCGACTCTTTGTGACCCCATGGACTGTAGTCCCCAGGCTCTTCTGTCCATGGAATTCTCCATCAGGGGTACTGGGGTGGATTGCCATTCCCTTCTCCAGGGGATCTTCCAAACCCAGGGATTGAACCCAGGTCTCCTGCCTTGCAGGCAGATTCTTTACCATCTGAGCCACCAGGAAGCCCCTTCTTCAGAGGGTATCTGTTAAGGCCTTTGGTCTACTTTTTAATTGAGCTATTTGTTTTTATATTTAGGAGTTTTAAGAGTTCTTTGCATATTTTAGGAAATATTTATCAGATATATCTTTTGCAAATATTTTCTCCCCAAGCTAGTAGTTTACCTTTTCATTCTATTGACAGTGTCTTTTGCAGAGAAGTTTTTAATTTTAATGAAATTTGGCTTATTAATTCTTTCTTTCAAAGATCATGCCTTTGGTAGTGTATCTAAGAAGTCATCACCAAACTCAAGGTTATCTGAATTTTCTCTTATGCTGTCTTCTAGGAATTTTATAAGTTTGCACTTTACATTTGGGTATATGATCCATTTTTCTTGGGTTTTGGGTTTTTAATTTTTCTTTATTTTTATTGAAGTATAGTTGATATACAATATTATATAAGTTACAGATGTAAAATATAGTGATTCACAATTTTAAATGTTATGCTTCTTTTGTAGTTATTATAAAATATTGGCTCTATCTCCCGTGTTATACAATNTGGGTATATGATCCATTTTTCTTGGGTTTTGGGTTTTTAATTTTTCTTTATTTTTATTGAAGTATAGTTGATATACAATATTATATAAGTTACAGATGTAAAATATAGTGATTCACAATTTTAAATGTTATGCTTCTTTTGTAGTTATTATAAAATATTGGCTCTATCTCCCGTGTTATACAATATATCCTTGCTATTTATTTTATATGTCATAGTTTGTACCTCTTAATCCTCTACCCTTTTACTTCCCCTCTCCTCTTCCCCCTCCCCACTACTGGTAACCACTAGGTTGTTCTCTATAAGGAGGGTATGTGATCCATTTTGGGTTAATTTTTGTGAAGCTGTAAAGCCTTATTTAGATTCTTTTTTTTTTTTTTTTAATGTGGATGTCCAGTTGCTTCATCACCATCTGTTGGAATTTTTCTCCATAGTTCTGCTTTTTCTCATTTGTCAAATATCAACTGGCTATATTTATGTGGATCTATTTCTGGGCTCTTTATTCCATTCCATTGATCTATTTGTCTGTTCTCTCACCAATACCACACTGAATTGATTGCTATAGCTTTATACTAAAGCTTGAAGTTGGTCGTGTCAGCACTCCAATCTGTTCTTCTCCTTCAGTATTGTGTTGGCTATCCTGAGTCTTTTGCCCTTCTCATACAAACTTTAAAATCTGTTTGTCAATAGACACAAAGTACCTTGCTGTATTTTGACAGGGATTGTGTTAAATCTACAGATCAAGTTGGGAAAAACTGACATCTTGACAATATTAAATCTTCCTATCTGTGAATATTAGATAGCTCTATTTAGTTATGCTTTGATTTCTATCATTAGAGTTTTGTAGTTTTTCTCATCTAAATCTTGTCCTATTTTGTTAGTATTCTGTTTTGTGGGGAAGCTAATGTAAATGATATTGCATTTTTTATTTCAAATTCCCCACTTGTTCCTTGTTAGCATGTAGGAAAGCATTTGACTTTTGTATATTAACCTTGTATCTTGCAACCTTTCTATATTCACTTGTTAGTTGGAGAAAGTTTTTTATTGATTCTTTTAGATTTTCTATATAGACAATCATGGCATCTGCAACACAGATTGTTTTATTTCTCTGTTTCTAATCCATATTCCTTTTATTTCCTTTCCTTTATTACTGCATTAGTTAGGACTTTCAGTACGATATTGAAAGCAGTGATGAAAGAGGACATCCTTGCCTTGTTCCTGGTCTTAGTGGGAAAGCTTTTGGTTAGGTTTTCTGTAGATATTCTTTATCAGGCTGAGGAAGTTCAACTCTATTCTTAGTTTACTGAAGGTTTTTTTTTTTTTTTAACCTGAATAAGTGTTGAATTTTGTTAAATGCTTTTTCTGTATCTATTAATATGATCGTGTGATTTTTCTTCTTTAGCCTATTGATGTAACAGATTACATTAATTGATTTTCAAATGTTGGACCAGCCTTTTATACCTGGGATAAATCCCACATTGTTGCAGTATATAATTCTTTTTTCTGTTGTGTTGGATTCAACTTGATAATATTTTGGTGACTATTTTCATATCTATGTTTATGAGAGATATTGGTCTGTAGTTCCCTTCTAATGTCATTGTCTGATTTGGGGATTAGGATAATACTGGCCTCATAGAATGAGTGAGGAGTTACTGCTTCTGCTTGTATCTTCTGAAAGAGATTGCAGGGAACTGGTATAATTTTTTCCTTAAATGTCTGTTAGAATTTACCAGTGAACTAATCTGAGCATGTTTTCTGTTTTGGAAGGTTATTAATTATTGATTCAGTTTCTTTAATATATGTATACCTATTTAGATTATTTCTTATGTGAGCTTTGCAGATTGTGTCTTTCAAAAAATCAATCATTTTTAATCTAAGTTATCTAATTTTGGGGCATAGAGATGTTCAAAGTATTCCTTAATTATTCTGTTAATATATTGGCAGTAGCACCCCCACTTTCATTTTTGCTGTTAGCGATTTGTGTCCTCTCTCTTTTTTTTTTTCTTAGCCTGACTAGAAGCCCATCAATTTTATTAATCTTTTCAAAAAACCAGTTTTGGGTCTCATTGATTTTTCTCTGTTAATTCTCTGTTTTAAATTTCTTTCATTTCTGTTCTAATTTCTCTTATTTATTTTCTTTTGCTTACTTTGTATTAATTTGTTCTTATTCTAGTTTCCTAAAGTAGAGGTTAAATGATTTATTTTAGATCTTTCCTCTTTTATAATGTATGCATTCCATGTTACACAATTTTCTTCAAACCTCTGTTTTTATTGTATCCTACAAATTGTTATGAGTTGCATTTTCATTTAGTTGAAATATTTTAAATTTTCTCAAGATTTTTCCTTTGACTCATGTATAATTTAGAAGTGTGCTATTTTATTTCCAAATATTTTTATATTTTTCCAACTATCTTTCTGATATTGACTTCTAGTTTAGTTCTATCGTGATCTGAGAGTAGACATTACATGATTTCTCTTTTTTTTTTAAACTGCTTAATGTATACACGTTCATCATCACTAGACCTGCCTTACAAGAAATGCTAAAGAAATTTCTTCAAATTAAAACAAAAGGATGCTAATGACATGAAAACATATAAACATATAAAACTCGGACATGACTGAGCAATTGAACTGAACAGTATAAGCTCAAGTTCAGAATACTCTAACACTATAATGAAAGTGAAAGCAAAAGTGTTAGTCACTCAGTCCTGACTGACTCTTTGAGACCCCATGGACTGTAGCCTGCCAGGCTCCTCTGTCCTTAGGATTCTCCAGGCAAGAATACTGGAGTGAGTTACCATTCCCTACTCCAGGGGATCTTCTTGACCTAGGGATTTAACCTACTTCTGCACTGCAGGCAGATTCTTTACTGTCTGAGCCACCAGGGAAATCAATACTGTAATGGTGGTGTATAAATCACTTTTATCTCAAGTAGAAAAATTTTTAAATAATATTAAAAGTAACCATAGCTACAATAGCATGTTAGTGAATATACAATATAAAAATGTATGAAGTATGACATCAGTAGCATAAAATATGCAGGGAGAAGTAAAGTTATAGCATTTTTATATGCAGTTTATGGTAAATTGTGATCAGCTTTTTAAAAAATGTTATGTCTAGAAAACTTTATGTGAGATTCTATGAGGCTTTATGTAAAACTCACAGTAGCCATAATGAAAAAAAACCTATCGTAGTTATCCAAAAGTCAAAGGGAAAGAAATTAAAGCATATTACTACCAAAAAAATAATAAAAATCACAAATAAAGACAAGAAAGACAGGGAAAAAGCAACTAAGGAACTAAAAAAACTAAAAAACAATTAACAAAATGGCAATAGTCTGTCCTTACTACTAGTAATAGTCCTTACTATTATATAGTAATATATATTACTTACTATTACTTACTGTTAAATAGTAATAGTCCTTACTATTATTACCCATTAATAATTACTTGAAGCCTGGTAGATTACAGTCCATGGAGTCACAAAAGGTCAGACACGACTGAGTGACTAACACACTTTCTTGCTTAAATGTAAATGGACTAAATTCTCTAATCAAAAGACACAAAGTGGTTGAATGGGTTAAAAAAGATAAGATCCAACAGTACGCTACCTATAAGACTCTCACTTTAGCTTTAAAGATGCACATAGCTTAAAAATGAGTGATAGAAATGGAGTATCTGATAAAATGAACTTTCAGTCAAAATTGGTCACCAGAGAAAAAGACAGTTACTATATAGTGGTAAAGGAGTCAGTTCATCAAGAGTATACAACAATTGTAAATACATATGTACCCAACACTGAAGCACCTAAGGATTTTAAGCAAATATTAATAGAACTGAAGAGAGAGAGAGATAGCAATACAATAGTAGTAGGAGACAGCAATATCCCACATTTAACATTGAACACATAATCCAGATAGAAAATTAATAAGAAGCATACCAGAATAAAACTATAGACCAAATGGACCTAACAGACACATACAGAACATTCCATACAGCAGCAACAAAATACACATTTTTCTCAAGCACACACAAAATATTCTCCAGGACATTGTATACTGGGTCACAAAGAAAACTTCAATGATTTAAGGAGATTGAAATCACACTTAGTGTCTATTCCAACTTCAGCGGTATGAAACCAGCAATCAGCAACAGGAAAAAACTGCAAAATTTACAATTGTGTGGAAATTAAACAACACACTCCTAAATAACCAAAGAGTTGAAGAAGAAATCAAAAGAAAAATCATAAAATTATTTGAGACAAGCAAAAATGAAGTCACAACTATCAAAACTTATGGGATGTATCAAAAGCAGTCTTAAGATGGAAGATTATAATAATAAATTTGTATATTAAGAAAAAGAAAGATCTCAGATAAGCAACTTGAATTTATACCTCAAGGAATTAGAAAAAAAGTTAGAAGCTCAACATTAGCAGAAAGAGGAAAATAATAAAGATTATATGAGAAATAAATAAAATAAAGATTAGAAAGACAAAATCAATAAAACTAAGAGTTGGCTTTTTGAAAAGATAAAAAACTGAGAAAACTAAGTGCTGCACTCAATATGCCAGCAAATTTGGAAAAATCAGCAGTGGCCACAGGACTAGAAAAGGTCAGNGGGGACGACAGAGGATGAGATGGCTGGATGGCATCACTGACTCGATGGACATGAGTCTGAGTGAACTCCGGGAGTTGGTGATGGACAGGGAGGCCTGGCGTGCTGCAATTCATGGGGTCGCAAAGAGTCAGACACGACTGAGCGACTGAACTGAACTGAACTGAAGCAAGGAAGAAGAGAAAGGACTCATGAAAGTGTAAATGACAGAAGAGACATTACAACTGGTACTATGGAAATACAAAGAACCCCTAAGGTTACTATAACAATGAATTGGATAACCCATTAATAGAAGAAACTGATAAATTTCTAGAAACATACATACAGTCTACCAAGATTGATTCATAAAGAAATAGACAAACTGAGCAGATCAATAGTGATTAAGGAAGTTGAAATCATAATCAAAAGCCTTCCACCAAAGAAAAGCTCAGGATGGAATGCTTTCACTGGTGAATTCTACTACAAATTTAAAGAATTTTTTTTAATACTCAAATTTATATGGAACCACAAAAGACCTGGAATAGCCAAATAAATCCTGAAAAAAGAAGTAAAAAGCTGGAGGCACAATATTTCTTTGTTTTGAACTATATTGCAAAGCTATAATAAACATGCCGAAGGAAATGGCAACCCATGCCAGTATTCTTGCCTGGAGAATCCCATGGACAGAGGAGCCTGGTGGGCTGCAGTCCGAGGGGTCGCAAAGAGTCAGACACAATGAATTGACTTAGCATAGCATAATAAATAGTATAGTACTAGCATAAAAGCAGACACATGGTCTAATGGAACAGAATGCAGAGCCCATAATTAAACCCATGTACATACACTTAACTCATATTTGACAAGGTAGCCAATAATACTCAATGGGGAAAAGATAGTCATTTCAATAAATGGTGTTGGGAAAACTGGATATGCACAAACAAAAGGATGAAATTGGATCCCTAGATACATCACTCACAAAAATTAACTTGAAATATATTAATCTTCCAAATAAGGGGTTAATATCCAAAATGTATAAGGAATTCATACAACTCAATAGCAATAATAATAATCTGATTTTTAAATGGTCAGAGGGCTGATTAGGCTTTTTTTTTTCCCAAAGAAGACATACAAATGGACAAGTACATGAAAAGATACTTCAATATCACTAATCATCAGGGAAATGAAAATCAAAACCACGGTAAGATATTACCTCATCCCTGTTAGAATGGCTATTATCAAAAAGACAAAAGATAGCAAGTTTTGGCAAGGTTATAGAGAAAAGAGAACCCTGTGCAGTGTTGGTTGGAATGTAAATTGGTGCAGCCACTATGAAAGAAGTTGTGAAAGTTCCTCAAAAAATTAAAAATAGAACTACCATATGATCCAGGAATCCCTCTTTTGGGTATATATCAGAAGAATATAAAACCACTGCCTTGAAGAGATAGCTGCACCCCCATGCTCTTTGCAGTGCTATTCACAATAGCCTAGACATGGAAACAACCTAAGTGTCCATGAATGTATGAAAAGATGAAATATACATATGATGGAATACTGTAGAATGGTGGTTGCCAGGGGCTGGAGAGATAATGGGGAGATGTTGGTTGAAAGGTACAAACTTGCAGTTATAATATCAATATAAGTTCTGAATATCTAATTACAGCAAGGTGATTATAGTTAACAGTACTGTATTATATACTCAAAAGGTGATGAGTTGAAAGTTGACCACTTTAAACTGTCTCACCACCAAAAAAAATAATAATAATTATGTGAGGTGATGGATGTGTTAATTAACATTATTTTTGTAATCATTTCACAACATATACATGTATCAAACCATCGCATTGTATATCTTAAACTTACACAATGTTATATATCAACTCTATCTAATAAATCTTAAAAAATAAAGTAAAAAATATTAAAGAAAAGAAGGAGGGTGAGGTTAGTTCTACATAAGGTGAGAGGCAGAATCACATAGTGTCACAACCCAAAAGTTTTCTTAATCACCCATTCAGGAATTTGAAATTGGCATCCCATTGGACTATATCCATTATGAAATATGTTCTCTTTGGACAACACAGGGCTTTTAACTAACCCAAGAGACTATTTATAAAGTTCTGAAATCCCAGAATCCGTGAAAAGATGGGAAGACCTGACCTGTCCATATTCTAAACTGTCAATAATCATTGGCTAGGATTTAACAGCAGGAAATACCTTCAGTCCTTCAGTCTCCTGCCACAGCTTCCAGTTCCAATTCTGTAAAGCCAGAGCTTACCTCTGCTTTGCAGCCACCAGCCATCAGTTGCAGGTCCTGAGAGTTTAATCCCCTCGTTCAATGTGTAAGGAAACCAAAGACCAGAGAAACCATAGGAGTTGCCTAAAATCAGAACCTGTTGTAAACAAAGTGAGGAGACTCCTTAAAGACAGAAGGACCCCAACTGGGATGGTTTTGAATGACCAAGGTGTCTGGCAGTTGTGGGCATCACAGTTTTTAGTGAGTTCTTCAGGTCTGTGCTTTGAGCAGGGCAAACCTCCCAGAGTCTCCAGCTTCCTCCAGAGGAATCTCCTCCCCTACAACACCAAAGCCCCATTCTGCACTCGACAGAGTGTCCCCAGCACACAGCTTCCAGAACGAACGATAGAATGCACCCTAGGCTCCTCCAGAAGTAATCAAAGTGTATGCAGCAGGAGCGAATGCTGTCACTGGGCTCCAGGAAGACAGGATCCCTGTGGCGCGCCACGCAGGGGTACAGAGGGCCTCGAGGGTTCCTCAGAATTGCGTCATATCTAAACTGCTACTGAGGTCCCATTCACACTGGGGTACGAAGGCTCAGAAACCCTCTCGAGGGACCGACCGCGCCAAGGCGGGTAGAACTGCGTGCGTCCCAAACCTGGGAGCACCAGGTGCGCGAGGCGAGAGGCCACCCTCCGCCTCCGCGCTGAGACAGGCGGGGACCCTGGGGCGGAGCCCAGAGCGGAGCGAGCGCACCCGGCCGGGCGGCAGAAGCCGGGAAGAGCTGCGCGGGCGGAACGCGACCTCTAGCTGGAACCCGGGGACCACAACGCGCCTGGGAAGGGCTCTGGGTGAGAAGGAATAGGGACACCTCCTTCGAAGCGCAAGTCCGGGTTCCCGAGACCGCTGGTGGGGAGAGCGCGGAAGCCGGTAAGTGCAGAGCTTGGCGCAGCCCCGGGCTCCGGCGGCGGGGTGGGGGGCGTCGCTCGGGCTGAGGACTCAGACGCCCGCTTCTTCCTCAGGGAGTTTCGGGCCGCTTTGCCTGCTGCCGCCTTCCGAATGCGCCCTGGCTGGCTCGCAGTAGAGGAGTGGGTGCGGGAGATGACCAGGCAGGGGGCCGTAGGCTGGGACTAGGCAGTGCGGCCGCGGACGGGGGGAGCCACTGGGTAGCTGGGCCGCGGGGCGAGCACCAAACTCGAGGAAGGCGTGGGCAGGGGAGCCCCTTCGGGAAAGTGAGCAGGAAAGGGGAAGTTTCTCTGGGAAAATCCCCGCTCTGCAGCTCCTCTCTCCACTCCCAGTTTTCTTCCCGCCTGGAGGCCTCACATGCTTTGCTTCTCGAGCCTGAATTTCTGACTTGATTCCCGCCCCTGCCAGGGTAGCGCCTCCGGCGACTGCGCGGCGGTGCCAGTGGTTATTAAGGGAGAGGAAGGACCCTCCCGGAGCGGGTTAGTCAAGGGCAAGGAGAGCATCCCGAGGTAATGGGGAGTGGACGGGCTCCACCCTGGGAGCCCTCAGTCTCCTCGCGGGTCCCGGGACCGGAACCAAAGAGCAGCCGAAAGTAGAATCCGAGAGAGCGCGAGGCCAGCTTCTCGATCTCCGGCTTCGTAAAGTCCGCAGGGGGCTGAGTGAGACAGAGAGGCGATCCAAAACGAAGTTATCTCTAGCTGCGGTCTTGAACCTCCACGGGTACACAGCAGGCTGCCGCGCCGCAGGTTGGAGTGTACTGGCCGTCCTGCGACTGCTGTCCGTGCTGGGGGTGGGGGGTGGGGATGGAGGGAGCAGCTTCTGTCCTTCTTTATCCCCATCTTCTCACAGGACTGGACCAAACCAAACCTACTGTCCCGTTTGTTCCGCTTCTTGCGTCCAGCATCCCGTGGCTCCCACTCTTGGGAGTCCTTCCCAGTGTGCTAGGAGGTGGGGGAAGGTGGATGAACGCGGGGTGGCGGGTAGGTGAGGGGTGGTATTCCGCCGGTGCTGGGTCTGGATTCTTTTCCCAGCGCCTCGGACACCTCGAACCCAACGGTACCCTATCTTCTGAGGGCTCAATACTTTAGAGACTTTATTTCCTCCCCCGTGGGCATCTGGGGGCATCAGGAATGTAGAGAACTTAGGCCATAAGGGATACGTCAGCCCTCAGGCCCTCCTGGATTCTCACTGACACTGCCCCCACCCCCACGCCCCCACACCCCCACCCTTTGGGCGGCTGTTTTCAGTTAAGCAATATCTTAGAGAGGCCACCACTTTCAGAGGACACAGACTCGTTAAGGAGATGTGGTGCCTCCCAGTCAAGGCTGGAAGGGGAACTGGGGGCCTGGTGAGGGGGCAGATCAAAACAGTGGAGGCAGGGAAGGGAAGCAGACAGGAGTTTCTTCTAGAATGGCCTCAGGAGCAGCAGGAGAATTCCCTCCCACCCATAGGCTTCTCCACCTGCAGAATCTTGGTTGGGGTCTTCATTCATTCCTTCACCAGCCCCTCCTCTGTCCCAGGCCCTCGGCTAGGCATCAGGATTTTGGTTTATGGGAAAACTGGAATTCAGAGAGCATAAATCACTGGCCCAAGATGACTCAGCCTGTTCATGTGAAACTGGTGATTTTCAAGTCTGTGAACTGGCCTAGAGAGGAAGCAGTCCCTGCTTTGGAGAAAAGACCCTACTATATCCACATCCTCTGGCTTCATTGTCCCTGGCCACAGCTGGCACAACATTGTGTCTCCCATAGAGTCCTGAGTCAGCTGCCTGAGCAGCTGGGGAAAGCTTCTGGAAGACCCCTGTGGGGGCTTCCTGGGGGACAGGGGAGGGTGACTGGGCAGTCAAACTGGTCTTGGCCCCTGGGCAAAGAGCAAAGATATACATTCTTCTTGGGTGTCTCTGGGGAGTCCAAACCAACCTATGCCCAAATCCCTCCTGACAGCCAGTCAGTAGGGGGTTTCCCAATTTCCAGATATCATGTGTCCTCCCCACTGTACCATGGGCAGTTCTGCCTGAGGGTAGACACTGGATCTGGTTTGCCTACACCAGGGGGAACTCTGAGACCATACTAGGTGTTCACCTGTATTTTATCAACTGGCTGTGTCTCCTTCCAGGATCGAGGATGGCAAGTTGACTCCCCAAGGATGTGGGCAGGGTGCTAGGGTCTCTGACCTCATGAGAGCAGAAGATCTGGACCCTAGCTCAGAGTCTGCAGACCCTGGAGTCTCCCACACACCGCTCACTGGCAGGCTTCACCATGGCAGCCCAGAATGGAAATGCTAGTTTTCCAACCAACTTCAGTATACCCCAAGAACATGCCTCCTCCCTCCCCTTCAACTTCAGTTATGGTGATTATGACCTCCCTCTGGATGAGGATGAGGATATGACCAAGACTCAGACCTTCTTTGCAGCCAAGATCATTATCGGGGTGGCACTTGTGGGTATCATGCTGACTTGTGGTATTGGCAACTTTGTCTTTATCACTGCCCTCACCCGCTGTAAAAAGCTGCGCAACCTCACCAACCTGCTCATTGCTAACCTGGCCATCTCCGACTTCCTGGTAGCCATCATCTGCTGCCCCTTTGAGATGGACTACTATGTGGTGCATCAGCTCTCCTGGGAGCATGGCCATGTGCTCTGTGCTTCTATCAACTACCTGCGCACCGTCTCACTCTACGTCTCCACCAATGCCCTGCTGGCCATTGCTATTGACAGGTGAGGATGTCAGGCATGGGAAACATGGTGGCCCAGGTCTCCTCCTTCCTCGCTTCAGCTCTAACAGCTGGCTTTACTCCAGATTCAAATGTTTGCCGATCTATGGAGGCAAAAGGAGGGTTGGCTTCTTCAGTTGTGGCTCATATTCTTCCAAATGTAGGCAAGAGTGAGTCTCTTAAACCCCTAGCTCTCAGCCATGCCACCATATACCACATCTGCTTCAGATACAGGTATGTCATATAACCATGAGCCTCTCCAACACACAAGCAAAAGCAGCAGGTTTAAGCAAGTTACTACTTAGCTACATTATAGACAAGGCAGCTTCCAGTCAAGGCAGCATGTGCAAAATTTTTCTTGTAACCACAACCCAAATCAATATATAGAACATTTTCATCCCCTAGAAAGCTTCCTGTGCCCCTTACCAGTCAATCTCCCCACCCCAGGCAACCATCAATCTGATTTCTAGTATCATAGTTTCATTTTACCTGTTTTTTAACTTTACAAAAATGGAATAATACAATATGTACTCTGGTTTCTGGTGACTTTGATGCAAAGCTGATTTTACAGTGGGATTATTGCATGGTTTGCTTGTAAAAAAGAGAGAAGGACATTCTTGCCTTTCTTTTTTGCATATATCCCTCTGCTTATTTGCATATATTTGCATGCTATGTTCTGGAAGTGCTTGATCTGCTGTAAATTTCTAATTACAGCTTCAGACAAATTTGACACGTTTTATTTATGTAAACAGTAGTAGGCCAACATTGAACCACCAGTGGATCTTTTTAAGAAGCCAGTTTGTGTCACATCTTCTTGGTTCATCATTGTGAGTTATGCTGAAACTCATTTTGATGATGTATTTTTACTCATCTTTTTCCTTTTTATCACCTTTCAACTTGTTTTTTCCAGTTCTCAGTGCTATTTAGGTCCATTGTCCTTTTTAATCAACCCATTGATTTTTTTCATTTATGATAATATAATACACATGCAGATATAACTTTTTATAACTTAATTCCTGTAGGAAAAAAAACAATTTTTTTTATCACAACTGTGAGGCTCTCAAGCCCTGAACCGAGTCTGTTTATGAAACTTACCTATCAACCAACTACACAAAATGCCCCAGGGGAAATATGATACAATGATACAAAGTCAGATTCTTGGGGCCCTACTGAATGGGAATCCCCTGGCTAGAGCCTAAGTATCTGCATTTTACCCAGTTCCCTGAGTGACTCTGTTGTCTGCTCAAGTGGGAGTTACCACTGTCCTCATCCCCTTTGTTCCACTGAAATCTTTGTCTTTATAATGTAGTTGTGAGGCTTCGCTCGCTCGCTCTCTCTCTTTTTTTTTTTAATATTGGAGATTCTCAGGAAGTAAACATCCTGTTACAACACAGAAGTGGCTCCTTTTCCACCCCACACTAGCTCTGCCTCTTCCAGCTCTTTCAGCAGTTCCACCATCTCCCAGTCACACAAGCAGGTAATACTGCTATCATCCTTTGCTTTTTACCCCATTCTACCCCCACCCACACACCCCCTTTGCCAGATGCAGCCTTACACCAGGTCCCGGCAAGTCCCTGCTGGCTGAGTCCCTCCAGCCTCATCTCTTGGCAAGTCATGGCTGGACCATCACTATGCTCCTCTAACTTGTCTCTTCACCCCTACAGGAGATCCTGACTGCCCCCTAAAATCCATACTCATTCATCAGCATCAGAATATCACCAGAATATATTTCTTTCCTTACAAAACCTCCAAAATTTCAGTGCCTGTAGAACACATGCCAAGTCCTGAGTCTAACACCTCGTAGTCTTTGTAGTCTGATGCCAATCTGTCTTTTGGTCTCATGTATGGGGACACAGATAGTCTTTTCCAAAAACACTATATTTTAAGCACAATAACCACATTTTCTATCTTTATGTTTCCTTTGCGCTTAGCAAAGAGCCTCAAACCTGTGCTTTAGTTTGGTTTACTCCCAAAATAGACCCTGAGACAAGGATTCATGTGCAGGTAGCACCTAGGAAGCACCTTCAGGGAGATGGGAAATGCAGCAAGGGAAGGCAGTCAATAAAAGCTGTGTCACTGAACAAATTTCCACTGTGGGAAACTGATTCTTATCCTTGCCACAGAACTCTTGGAGCTGGTGTAGATCACACCTCAGAGTTCTCCCAAGAGTGGGAGGTGGGTGAGGGAGCTGAGCTATTTATATACCAAATCTCATAAGTCATTTGTGAGGGCCTCTGGAAATTCTGTGCAGGTTACCAAGAATACTCTGGAAGCCAGAGAAGACCTTCCAACAAAGTAATGCAGGTGTTAGCTNTGGGAAACTGATTCTTATCCTTGCCACAGAACTCTTGGAGCTGGTGTAGATCACACCTCAGAGTTCTCCCAGGAGTGGGAGGTGGGTGAAGGAGCTGAGCTATTCATATACTAAATCTCCTAAGTCATTTGTGAGGGCCTCTGGAAATTCTGTGCAGGTTACCAAGAGTACTCCGGAAGCCAGAGAAGACCTTCCAACAAAGTAATGCGTGTTAGCCGGTGGGAGTGGACAGGTATGCACTGAAGTGATAAAAGCAAAGGGATATAGGGAGGTATCAACAGCATCTGCTTCAACCTGGTAGATCCACAGGTTGCTGAATCCTACTGTACACCCAGCCTATGTGTGTGGAAGCATAAAGTAGTAGAAGACACAGTCTTTGACCTCTGGGAGCTTTACTTCCACACAAAAACTAGAATAATCTATTGATAAGAGTAACTCAGAGGAAGACACGATGATTATGCTGGTGATGCAGTCTGGGAACACTTCATGCGGAAGTTGCGGTAATTTGAGTGTGCTGTTCTGACCACCTCCTGTACTCCGCTGATCAAGGCAGGACCCTATAGCTTCAGTAGTAGTAGATGACTGAACACACAACACTTGAAGCTAGAACAGTGAGGCTGACAGCAGTTGGTTGGTCTCGTATACTCCCAGCCCAAGGGAGAACACTGCACACCAGGCAGCACCATGTGTGCCATGTCGGAGTTGCTCTCAGGAATAGAATGAACCAGCAGGGGCTGTGGGCAGCAGGCTTTACAGTGGCAAGAGACTGAGGTGACCTTAGCTCCCATGGGAGGATGTGATTGGCTTGTTTGAATGATTTTGCCAACTGACAGGGAAGTGAAACCCATTAGTTGTGGGTTGGGGGTGCAGTTATTCCCACTGACAGAGAAACTAGCAGGACAGGAGCCTTTCCCACCAGGAGGAGGGATACATCTGGTGAAAACACAGGAACTCACAGCTGAACGTTTTGTAGATATCAAAGCACATATGGAATTTCAGCTCTTAAACTTCATGACTCTAATAAATAGCATCCCTCTTTCTTACTCAGTTTCAAACCAATTGAAAAATAAGGCAAAATGATAAGAAGGATAGATGATGGCCAAACTCTTACTTTTGTTGAGATGACATTAATATTAAATAATTGGCTTGTATCTGTAGGCATGGGGACTACATCATCCTCAGAACAAACCCTGACACCGGCAGCAGGAGAAGAGCAATGTCCATGTGCAGAGGCCCTAGAAAAGATGCTATTTGAAGTCACAGAGACCCCAGAAGGAGAGTGTTGACCTCAAGAAACAGGCAAGCAGATAGATGGCAACAAAGAATTTACAGATGTCCCTCTTGCCAATGAAAGAGTCATAGGAAAAGATGAGTTTAAACAAAGTATTATAGCTTCTAGCATGCTTTATATACATTTACCTTCTCAAATGGAACCTTTCAAAAAGGTTGTCTGTAAGATTATTTTTATCTCCCTTTCACAGATGAAGAAACTAAGTCCCAGGGGTGTAAGTGATTTATCTGAGGATTTAGGTACAGAGCTAAAATCCAGGGCTTCTGAACAATGCCTGAGAGTGTGCTTTATTTTATGATTTATTTGATGACAATAAATCATAAAATAAAGCTCTGAATTTTGGAGCATCCTATAGGATAAGGAAGAAGTTACTGAGTGAAAAGGAATTAGAATTTAAGAGTTGACAGCAGAGTAAGCAGGGCTGTAGAAATTCTCTTTAGCATTGGTTATTGAGAAACTTTTCATGCTGGAATCACATTGGGAGAGTTATTAAGTCCTGAACTAGTTCTGCATTATGTAAGAACTTTGGACTCACTATGGGAGGCAGAATAATGACTCCCAAGATATCCACATCTTAATCCCCAGAACAAGTTATGCCTAAGAGGAATTAAGGTTGCTAATTAGCTGATCATAAAATAAGGTCATACTGGATTATCTGGGTGGGCTCAGTGTAATCACAACAGTCCTTAAATGTGCAAGAGGGAGGTAGAAAAGTCAGTGTCAGGGTGATGTGTTGTGGGAAGGACTTGACTGATCACTGATGGCTTTGAACATATAAGGGGGCCATAAGCCAAGTAGTGCAGGCAGCTCTAATGAAAAAACAAATGAGATTTCTCCCTAAGAGCCTCCAGAAAGGACTTCAGGCTACTAACACCTTGCTGTTAGCCCACTAAGACACATCAGACTTTAGACTTCAGAACTATAAGATAATAAATTTGTTTAAGCCACTGAGTTTGTAGTAATTTGTTATAGCAGCAACAGGAAACTGATACACTCAGCATCACAGAGAGACAGTGATTGTAAGACGTCCCTGCCCCAGTGAAGGATGAGCTAACCCACTTGTCCCGATCTCCAGCCCTGTGAGCCTTGTGCTATCCAGGCAATTCGTGCAGGTTAACTTGGAAAACTGGGACCCATGGATGGGTAAAGAACTCTAGCAAGCAATGCTCATTACTTTATATAGCTAGGGTGCAGCCAGTGGTTGGGATGAGATCCAGTTTTATCTCAGGTCTTCAGAAAGCTACAACCTGGAGTGAACAAGGTTTCCATGAGAGCTCCTAATTGAAGTCTATGGGTCAGAGCTGCCAGTGGGCAAGGGGAAGGCAAAAGCAAGTAAAACAACCTCATGACAGATTACTGCCAGGGACAGACAGAAATAGCACTCCAGAAGGCCGCCTTGGTCAAGTCAGAAACTTGGAAAGGTGACCAAAGGGTCTAGTTACCAAAAAGTGTAAAGTGAAAATCAAAGTGAAGTCACTCAGTCGTGTCCGACTGTGACCCATGGACTATAGCCCACCATGCTCCTCCATCCATGGGATTTTCCATGCAAGAATACTGGAGTGGGTTGCCATTTCCTTCTCCAGAGGCTCTTCTCTATCCAGGGATTGAACCCAGGTCTCCCGCATTGTAGGGAGACGCTTTACCATCTGAGCCACCAGGGAAGGCTAGATAGAAATCTATGGGTGTCTTCCTGCTGTTAGTCATAACCTGACTCAAGCTCCAGGTATGAGGTATATATTCATCTCCAAGACTGAACTGCTTCTTCCTAACCCCTCATGCCTCTTTTCTTCCTCCACCTTCCTCCACCACCTCTTCCTCTTGACCCATAAAATGCACAGTAATGATTCCAGGGCACTAAATTACCTAAATAGGTGTTACTAGGTTTCTCTAGAAAGGAAATGTTCAACCTACACAAATGAGCTCATTTCCCACTAAGGGCTCCAACCTCTTTCCCAGGCAGTGTTGCTGATTGGAAAGAGGATAAAAGCTTTATGCTATATGCTGATTGATGGTGTCAAGGCAACATTACATACCTTCTCAACTGAGCTTGAGACAGCCCACGGAGTTGGGTGTAAAAGGTTTGTATCAGGAGCCTACATTCCATTCCCTGCACCAAGTGAGCTTGGGCAAGTCATTTACATCTCACTAGATTGCTCAGATTCCACCCTAAACCACCCTTACCCTCCAGCTCTGTAATGCAGAATGAAACCTGAGGGTAGCAGAGAGAAAGTCCTAGTCCACAGACCTTCTTTTGCCTCTATACCAGGAGATCTGTGAATTGAAGAGTTTTGAAAGAATTATATTCTTAGTCAGAATGGCAAGCTGAAAAGTCAGTTGGTATCAATACAATTTATAATCACGATAGACCTCATGTATTTATTGAATATCTAGTACATGCCAAGCACTTCACAAACATTGTAACATTTAATATTCACAGAAGCCCTGCAAGGTAGGTGTCATTTTATCCCATGTTGCACTTGAGGAAAGGAAGGAAAGGAATCTCAGGGAGACTGAGTCACTGTAGACCCCCAAAGCCAATCAGGTAAAAAGCCAGGATTTATTCTATTTGTTTGACCCAAATCCTGTGCTGTTCCCAGTAAACCTCTCATCTCCTGCAAATGCCAAATGATGTTGCTAAAATAAAATGAAGTATGTTGACGCTGGAAAATAAGTACGTGGGGAGTCATTGTGCCATTTTGTCTGCTACTGTGGGTGTTTGGGTTAAAAACTAATAATGATTACAAGCATATATCAGCATACATCATTGCTACTGATGCTTCCCTCCCCCACCAGATATCTCGCTATCGTTCACCCCTTAAAACCACGAATGAATTATCAAACAGCCTCCTTCCTGATCGCTTTGGTCTGGATGGTATCCATTCTCATTTCCATCCCATCAGCCTACTTCACAAAGGAAACCGTCCTCTTCATTGTCAAAAACCAGAAAAAGATCTTCTGCGGCCAGGTCTGGCCAGTGGACCAGCAGCTTTACTATAAATCCTACTTCCTCTTTGTCTTTGGCATCGAGTTCCTGGGTCCCGTGGTCACCATGACGCTGTGCTATGCCAGGATCTCCCAGGAGCTCTGGTTCAAAGCAGTCCCGGGTTTCCAGACTGAGCAGATCCGGAAGAAGCTGCGCTGCCGCCGGAAGACGGTACTGGTACTCATGGGCATCCTCACGGCCTATGTTCTGTGCTGGGCGCCCTTCTATGGCTTCACAATCGTGCGCGACTTCTTCCCCACTGTGTTCGTGAAGGAAAAGCATTACCTCACAGCCTTTTATGTTGTGGAGTGCATCGCCATGAGCAACGGCATGATCAACACCGTGTGCTTCGTGGCAGTGAAGACCACCACCAAGAAGTACTTCAGGAAGATGCTGCTGCTCCACTGGCGGCCCTCCCGCCCTGGGAGTAAGTCCAGTGCTGACCTCGACCTCAAAACCAGCCGCCTGCCAGCCACGGAGGAGGTGGATTGTATCAGGCTGAAGTGACCCACTGGTATTTCACAATTGAAAACCCAAAAGCCAGTACTTGGAGCACAGTTTATCAATAACCAAGTTCACAGGCTGCATGGGGAAAGGGCAACTGTTTTCACACTTCGCTGCTGTCAAGGAGTTGGATGCTTCTGCAGTCATAAAATGCAGTGCAGCTTGATACAAACCACAGCAGCTAACATTTACTGATACCTGCTCAACATACTGTGCACGACACCAGCAAGATTAAGGAGCTGGCATTTACTGATTACCTACTGTGGGTAAAAATATTTAAATAGCAAAATGAATTGGCAGAAGTCATTGGAGTCATCGAGTTATATCCAGATATTTAGGTGTCAGACAGAGGCCACAGTTGGTCTTCTAGATTCATACTTCATCTTACCTCATTGTGTATCGATTCAGTGCAGGAAAGTCAAAAGCCAACAGAATATAGAACAATGGAGATAAAAGCATGAGTTACAGTGTGGGGTTAACAGCCTCATGGGGAGACAGTTCATGCCATTACAATGAGCTATTCCACTCAGATCTTATGATTTCATTAGAACATTCTCTTGGATTCTGGTTGCCAGAAAAGAATTTTTCTCATAATCAGGTCATTAGTTATCTATAATGGTGTCATTTCAAAGAAAAGAATCAAAAAATCTCTTTTGCTCTGATCCTTGAAAGCTCATCATTCTTTTGGGTGAAGACAGGAAATCCTGAAATGAGAAACACATCCAGTTCCTGACACCTTAAAGTAAATGATGTCAGAAACTTCAATATCAAGGATAAAGGAGTGGAGTTTGCCGCTGGCAATGAACGTAATCTGTGTGGCCCTTTTGCTAAGGCCTGGACCATTTTTCTAGAACACATCCTCTTTTTCAAAGATGAGCTCTGCTTGAAATTCAAAGACCTGGGTTCAAGTTCTAAATCACGTGATCTAGATGTTTATTCTCTCTGCATCTCAGTTTTGTTCAATAAAACAGGACTACCTTACAGGACTGTTGGGAGAGACCACTGAGGTCATAGTTTATGAAACTGGTTTTCAGCTATTCAAGTGATGAGAATGGATAAGTGACATTGAGCAATTTGTTTGGACCCCATCCACTGTGGCTTATTATGGAGAAACACTCCCACTTTTTCATTCTTATTCTATGAACCAGCGAGCTCTGAGCTCTTTGCAGATCTCTGAACTCTACATCAGGAGAAAAAAAGAATCCTTGTCCTGGGTTATAATCAGGAAGATTCTACCTCAGAGTCTCGGTAATCCCCCTCCCCTGACTTTCAGTATCCCTGTGATCATAGAAGTGTTTTGACAATCTTCCCTGCACGTTGCCAAACGACACACCCCAGAGTTGCCTAAATCTGTTTGTATTATCACATATCTGTGGTAATTGTGTATATTTGTCCTCATTTCTTCTGGATTCATTTTGAAGCAGAGACTATACAAATGGGAACTGATTTGGGATTGACTCAAATGACCCACATTTGGACAATTTCCACTTTTCTGTAGTTAAAGTGTTATTTAGTTATTTGCTTATGTGTGTATGTGTGTTTAATTAATCGTTGGTGTTTTATGCAATAATGGTGTTTCAACCAACATTTTCCTCTATCACCACCCAGCAGACTCACTTTCAGCCCAATTATTGTACCCTCAGAAAATGTAAACTCACTTTAACATTAGGCTAGCCAAACTTTATAAATTCTGATTTTAGATAACTATATGATTTATTCTAAAGCCAAGCAAGTAAATATTTAAGGTTATCAGCATTTTCACAAATGTAATAACTGCATTTTTATTTATTACTCCTATCCTGACTCTTCTCCTAATAAGAGGATTCTTTAAGAGTAGACTGTTACCAATTGTATCTGTCAAAAGAATCCAGCCCCTTTTCCTTTTTATATTATACTAACTTCTCTTCATTTAAACTTAATGGAAACAACTTTTGTAAATATCAGTGTGATTTGTGAGTGTCCAGTGAATAAAAGTGTTACATTGTTATCAGATAAAATAACATATGAAATCTTAACCACACTATTAAAGTATTTTCCCTGATAATCTTCTATGTGTTAGTATATTTAGATATCAGTAAAGTAATAGCTATTTAAACAATTAAACCTTGAAACAGAGAAGTTCTTAAAGGCATTTTTAGAACAATAGTAGCTCACACAAGCAACCAGTCTCATCTTGGTCACATCTCTCAAGCTGCCAGCCCAAGAGAGTACTCATGTGTGCAAATCAATCAGAAAACTGCTACTCCATGTTCACATTCACATTCACGCCCCTCCTTCATTTCATTCTTTAAAAATTTAAAGAAAAAAACCCTTCACTTAAAAATCATCTTGTTTGTTTAATGAATAATGCTGTTTACATGGAGACTGTTCATTAATCTAACTGGTGTTAAGGTAATAAATGAATACCACTTGTGTTTACCCTTTTCTTCTCGAGACTAATTAATTCTAAGCTTAAGATACTTTTAATGTGCTGAGATATATAAATGTTTATATATAATTTTATATTGGGAGCTATTAAAAATTTAATCTCATTTGGCATGACAGATCCATTTCCTTGGCCAGAATAAAAGAAGGATGGCTTTGTCATGAAGCTATTAGAGATCTTTCTTTCAGCATCCAACATCAATAATAAGTTGATTCTCAAATTGAAGAAATTAAAAAATAGCTTCAGGCCTTTTAGGGGTAAAAACCATTTCCAGACTTATGAAGGGAAAAGTTACACATGGGACGTGATTATAAAACTTAAAGTGAGTTCTATCTCTAGGGGGAAGTGTCGGCTTTGAATCATATCTCCTCAGTCTAACCATTATCTCTCCCTTGAACTCAAGATCACACACACACACACACACACACACCTCAATAGGACGCCATAGCAGGAAAAGGCCTTTTGGGGCATGTAATTCAACTCACTAGTGTCTTAGATGAGAAGATATGAATTCCAAATGAGGAAGTGATTTGCTTAAGGATCCACAGCTAATACTTGCTGGAACCAAAATAGTGCCCCAAGGTCTCAGTCTGGTCCAGTAACTGCCTTTATGAATCCAAAGGAGAGGACTTCCTCTAA
>SJYA01001836.1:14968-99572 GCA_006410615.1 Neotragus moschatus | reverse complement strand
AGTGCCGAAGAATTTATGCTTTTGAACTGTGGTGTTGGAGAAGACTCTTGAGAGTCCCTTGGACTGCAAGGAGATCCAACCAGTCCATTCTAAAGGAGATCGGCCCTGGGATTTCTTTGGAAGGAATGATGCTAAAGCTGAAACTCCAGTACTTTGGCCACCTAATGCAAAGAGTTGACTCATTGGAAAAGACCCTGATGCTGGGAGGAATTAGGGGCAGGAGGAAAAGGGGACGACAGAGGATGAGATTGTTGGATGGCATTACCAACTCGATGGATGTGAGTTTGAGTGAACTCCGGGAGTTGGTGATGGACAGGGAGGCCTGGCGTGCTGCAATTCATGGGGTCACAAAGAATTAGACATGACTGAGCAACTGAACTGAACTGAACTGAACTCACTCTTGAGAGAATCTTAAACTGCACAAAAGATACCTTCCTTCCCTCTGCCAAACAAAGTGCATCCCATCCAACAGACTTCATAATCTAGACTCCAGGGTTCCAGAGAAACCAGAATTACCCCAGGATGACTCTAGTCTTCCTGCCTTTCATTTCTCCTAATGGGAGAAGTGCCCCCTTTAGGAGATGTCTGAGCACATTTAGCTGGAATGTACATGGAGCTATTTGGATGTGGTGTTGGAGCCATGTGGGAAAGCAGATTATGATAAGAGGCCTTGGCCACAGGAAAAGTAGGTGGTGGGGAAAAGGGCTTTCTCATATTGGAAGACAAAGCAAGTCCAAGGCCAGAGTCTGTAATCATCACACAAGTGGTGAGCAGTGGTCATTCTTCATGCCTCTCAGGAACCAAATGCCTTCTGATCACCAGGTCAGCCTCTCTCCTGAGGTACACCTACCAGGCCACACACCACCCCCTGGAGTTGCCTGAACCAATTACTCCTCTACAGATGATCAAAGAGCTCCAAATACAGGACAATTTTTCTAAGCAATAAAGAGGCATGGGGGGGGGAATGTGTTTGGCACTTGCTTCAGCTATAAGAAATTGGTGGGAGGTGAGAGATTCATTGGAACTTGAAAAGAATAATCATCAGGTAGAGGAAAATAGGCAGGGGGGTTGCCTCCAGGAAGTGAGGAGGTCAGTTTTGGAACAGAAGGTCATATAGACACNTGATGCTTTTGAACTGTGGTGTTGGAGAAGACTCTTGAGAGTCCCTCGGACTGCAAGGAGATCCAACCAGTCCATCCTAAACGAGATCAGTCCCAGGTGTTCACTGGAAGGACTGATGTTGAAGCTGAAACTCTAATACTTTGGCCACCTAATGCAAAGAGTTGACTCATTGGAAAAGACTTTGATGCTGGGAGGTATTTGGGGCAGGAGGAAAAGGGGATGACAGAGGATGAGATGGTTGGATGACATCACCAACTCAATGAACATGAATTTGGGTAAGCTCCGGGAGTTGGTGTTGGACAGGGAGGCCTGGCATGGTGCGCTTCATGGGGTCACAAAGAGTCGGACACGACTGAGAAACTGAACTGAACTGATCTCTTAACTTTGGGTTTACAAACCCAGTGAAGTACTTCTGACTGAGTCTTGTATTCTCCAATATGATAGGCTCAGTAATGACCCCCTAAATATGTCCACGTCCTAATTCCTAAGGCCTGTCAATATGTAATCTTATGGGAAAAGGAACTTTGTGTGATTAAATTAAGCATCTTGAGACCAGGAGATAAGTTTGTATTGTCTGGGGGGAGCCCAAAGTAATCATAAGCATCCTTATAAGNAGTAATGACCCCCTAAATATGTCTACGTCCTAATTCCTAAGGCCTGTCAATATGTAATCTTATGGGAAAAGGAACTTTGTGTGATTAAATTAAGCATCTTGAGACCAGGAGATAAGTTTGTATTGTCTGGGGGGAGCCCAAAGTAATCATAAGCATCCTTATAAGAGAAAAACAAGGACAAAGTCAGAAAAAAAGGAGGTATGACAACAAAAGCAGAGACTGGAACAATGTGCTTTGATGATGGAGGAAGGAGTCACAAGCCAAAGAATGTAGATACCTTCTAAAAGCTGAAAAAGGTAACAAAACAAACTCACCCCTAGAGTCTCCAGAAGGAATGCGTCCCATTGACACCTTGATTTTAGCCTCACAAACTCTGTCTGGACTTCTGACCTCCAGAACTCTGAGAGAATAAACTTGTATTGTTTTAAGCTACTAAATTTGTGTTGATTTGTTATAGCAATAATAGGAAACCAATTCACCCAGTTACCAACTCCATCACCATCTTTAAGGCTGAATAATCAGTAGCACTTTGGTACTCCCCAAACTGCTTGACTCCAGCTGGGTATTTACTCTCCTGTGTATTAGTGAGGACAGTTGTAAGTTGAGGCTGATTTGGAAGGCACATAACAGGTGGTCCAGAAAGGGACAGGTAATACTGCCAGTCAGCACAGCCTAGGGGTCAAGTTTAGAGAGAGCAATAAAAGCAGGAGGATCAAGAAGAGCCCAGGCAGTCAGACAGCAACTCCACCCCAAGTAACAGCACTGATGTGCTCAGCTATTCAACAAGTGATGGCTCCATCTCTGTCTTTGATTTGTAGGACAACAGGGTGGAACTGTTTGCCACAGAAAGAGATCAAAGGCCTATATGAGACTGAAGTCAAAGCAAAACTATTTGAATTCCCTCCCACTGGACACACTTGTCAGAACTTTCAGTCTATAAAAATGTCAGAAAACATGTCAGAAGCCAAGTACTTGCATCTGTAGAACTTCACAGCATCTCCTCCTATGCAATGAATCCAGGATGGCTCTTCTTTGGAAATTTAGAAATTTCTAAGCTGGAGAGTTCACTCATACCTTCCCCATTACCAACTATCCTCATCTCTTTTAAAAGAAAAAAGAAGAGGTGATCAAATTAGGGGAGAGGATAGGAAATAAGAAAGCACTTATATTGCCACCTTCTCTGTTGCCAGGTTCTATGAGACACATTTGATATGTGGAGGCATGTTTAAACCTCAGTGTGGTTTTACTCCATCATTTAAAGATGGTTAAACCTCCCCGCCCTTGCCCAGCCTAGAAGTCCTTGAGGTAGGAATGAGATCATTGGACGAACTGAAATAAGAGTTGCTTTCAAGGCTCCCCTGTGAATAGCTATTAGAATCACAAAACACCTAACTTCATCCAAGAGTTGTTCAAACAATGTTTGTTTTTAAGAAACAAATTTACTTTTAAGAAATAAATGAACCGACTCTTTTCTATGTACCGTCAGTGCTCATTATTCTCAGAGAGTATATTTGTGAATTCTACTGCATGCTAAAATATATTTGTAACCCCAAAATCAATATTCATGGCACGTTCATGGTCATTCACAGGCATGCACAGAACAGAGGAAAATGTGAGTCACCCAATGCTCATGTTCCCAGCAGAGATCAAAGAAACTGACACCCTCCTTCCTTGTTTCAGCTCTCATAGAGTAGACAAGTATCTTTTTCATGTTCTGGGTAGTGCCATGGTTTTTGCATTCTTAAGCTTTTGGTATCAGTTTTGCTGTTTAAATGACAGCTGAAGGACTTTTAGTGATCTAAGCACAAGATGAAAGAGAAAATATATGTATGAGATAAGCTTTGTTGAGGCATGAATTGCAGTACTGTAGGCCATGAGTGTTTGTGAATATGTATATAATATATGTGAATATATATATATATATATATGTTTAACAATATATCTTAAACAAAATGTCTTTGAACAGAAACACATGTAAAACAAGGTTATGTATTGATTGGTTGATGAAAATATTGTGACCAGAGGCTTGCAGGAACCTAACCTTATAATTCCCTTAGAGCAACAGTTCAATATTCATCGTTTGTGGTAACTTTACGGAACATAACTTCTGTGAATAAAGAGAATTGACTGTAACCTTTCAAGTTCATATTTTGTTTGCCACAAGACATAACCTGAAGTGTTAGTTGAATAAAATCAGAGCCCAAGGTTTGAGTTGATCAAATTGCCACTTTTTGCAGCATCCCTAAAGCCCCTCCTTCCTACATGTCTGCCACAAGTTGAAAGCCCTTGGAAAGAAACGTCTGCGATGAAAACACATACATTTAACCAAACAACAGTCCACACTTACTGGAGATCACATGTCTAGGAGAGCAGGGTTTTTTCTCCATTAAAAAAAAACCATTGAACTTGAAAGTTACCTCTCATCTGCTCTATTGCATTATGAGAAGAAAACCACACTCTGTCCACATCCCAGAGTGGAAAGGAGGGTAGCCCTTGGCTAAGACTTTGAGCCTCTTTGTGGTCATTTCAGTGGTTTTCAAAGTTGGTTTTTGCAGAGCTGAGGGAACAATTACTAAGAGGTAGTGCTATGTCTTACTCTCAGTGGACCAATGCACACAGTCTGAAGCAGCAGATTGGGACCAAAAAAAAGGAGCCAGGGATCATCCACATAAAACTGTGAGGTTTAATTCACTGAGAAGGGGCGGTCTTGGAAATTATGGAGCATGAAAAAAAATGCTGCCTCCTTGTGGGTTTTAACCACATCGTTTGTCTTTGACAAGAAAAGGAGAATGGAGAGTGAGCAGGAAAGAGGGAGGTGGGGTAAAGAGAGACAGAGATGCCTTTCTACCTGATTCAACAGACACTCGTTGGAAAATGTAGAGGATGAAGAGGTGTGCCTGCAAAAAATGCAGATGGGGAGAAGCTCTGGAAGCAAAAGCTCATCCTGGGCTGTGCTGCGGAAACTGCAATGTCAATAGCTACCTTGCACTGCCCTTCTGGAATCCCCAGGAAATTCTCACGGATGGAGTTCCTTAGCATGAGGGAAAGTACTGCCAAGGGGAGAGGGACAAATCCTGGGTGAGGCAGACCCCTTAGGCAGATAACAGAATTTCTAAAAGAGTGAGTGGGAGTCCCATAATAACCATTAAAAAGAAAATTGATGCCCCCTTTTAAAGCAAGAATGAGATAGGACTGTCTGCTCTCATCCCTTCCATTCAAACTGCTAGAAGTCAGCCTAATAAGACAAGGGAAAAAACATTACAAGGATTAGAAAAGAAGAATACCATTGTGATTATTTGCAGATAATATGCTTGTCTGCAAATAAAACCCAGAATAACCTAGTAAAACCTAATAAACTAATAAGAGAGTACAAAAAGGTAGTTGACTACAAGGCTCAGAAACAAAAAACAAACGGTGAACTTGACAAATTCCACCTGACACAATTTGAATTATAGCAAATTCAAACCAAAGCACATATTTTTTCAAGGCACATTTTTGAAGAAGGGACTTAATCCATCAACCAGCAATATTTATTATGAAGTTATGGTAAAACTGGAAGAGTCGGGTATTCACAGAAAGGATAAACAAATAGGCCAATCAAATAAAATTTAAAGCCCCAGATTTCAGATGCATGTATGTATGCTGCTGCTAAGTCACTTCAGTCGTGTCCGATTCTGTGCGACCCCATAGACGGCAGCCCACCAGGCTCCCCCCTGTCCCCGAGATTCTCCAGGCAAGAACACTGGAGTGGGTTGCCATTTCCTTCTCCAATGTGTGAAAGTGAAAAGTGAAAGTGAAGTTGCTCAGTCACGTCCGACTAGTCCAACCCCATGGACTGCAGCCTACCAAGCTCCTCTGTCCGTGAGATTTTCCAGGCAAGAGTACTAGAGTGGCTTGCCATTGGGAATTGGCAAAATCCATCTTTTTTCCAAAATGTGGAAATCAATGCTAAAGAGCTAATTTAATCTCAGTTACAGAGAAATAGAGATTTTNCGTCCGACTAGTCCAACCCCATGGACTGCAGCCTACCAAGCTCCTCTGTCCGTGAGATTTTCCAGGCAAGAGTACTAGAGTGGCTTGCCATTGGGAATTGGCAAAATCCATCTTTTTTCCAAAATGTGGAAATCAATGCTAAAGAGCTAATTTAATCTCAGTTACAGAGAAATAGAGATTTTAAACACTTGACTTCTTTATGGAAAATCTACACCTCCTATCTACCCTCTACCTTTTGTGGAAGCACTGAAAAGGATTAGGGGATGGGACAGAACAGGGAATTATTCTCTGCTCCCACTTCAGCCTGTGCTAATGCAAAGAGAGAGGCAGCAACATCCAAGGGGGTGAAGGGAGAATGGCGTCCGGGCATTCCTGGGTCACCAGCAACAAAGGGAGCAGAGGTAGAGATGGGAGCCATGATGACCTGGCTACTGTCAGGTAAATATCTCATAAAACACTGAAAAGAAACTCCACTGACACAAGACTAGGAAGCTGGGAGCCTGGTCCAAGGATAACTTTTTATACAAATCCAGTCAAATATCATACATTACCAATAGAATTCCTCTGTGAGTAACACACTGACATTCTACTTCCTAAGTACATTCTGCAACTGTCTTTTCTGCTTTCAAGAGTCTTTACCCATTTTTTATTTTAATTTTTATTAGAGCATAGTTGATTTACAATGTTGTGTTATTTTTAGGTATACAATAAAGTGAATCAGTTATACATGTACATAAATCCACTCTTTTATTTTAAATTCTTTTCCCATATAGTCCATTACAGAGTACTGAGTAGAGTTCACTGTGCTATACAGCAGGTTTTTATTAGTTATCTATTTTACATATAGTAGTGTGTATATGTCAGTCCCAATCTCCCAATCGTCTTTATCTATCTTTATCACAATAATCCTCTCCTTCCCCATAAGCACTAAAGAGCCAGCCAAAGCTGCATAACTCATGAGCTGTGATTCTGCCATCATGCGTTTATCACCAGTTGATTTGTGTCTATTCCTGCCTGTCCCTGATCTTACCCCTACTCAATCTTCTCTAATACCATGCGAGTATGCCTAAACCTTCCTGCCTTTATCCATCTTACCTGCTCCAGTTTCTCTGGTGGAGTTAGCTCACTCTCATGACTATGGGCTGGTTCTGGTCTCATGCACAGCTCTGGTTTCCACTCCATTTGGACTGAGCTCTACTGGATGCAGAAGGATTCCCCAGAGTGAAGATACAACTTTGCTCCCAATATGAGAGACCGCTGCCTTCTCCTTTCCCAGAGAATGCCTCCCAGGATTCAGCAACTGCACAGACCAATAACAGTAACCTGTAATTTAGATTCATGTGACCCAGCTCTTCTATTGGGCTTGATTCCTTGGTCCTTCTCCCATATCTTCCAACTTTATTACACCTCCTTCCCCATCTCTAACCTGCACCCCTGATACTCAGAAAACCAAATTAAGATCCAAGATGTCTTTAGTCTTTCTCTATGTGCCAACTGGAATCCTAGTAGGAAGTGAATCAGCTGGTTCAAATGAGAAACCGTTCATAAAGAAGGTATTTATAGAGGTGTGGGTGGAGATAAGGGTATCAATAAGGGGTGATGGGGCTCCCAGAAACCAGCAGCAGAGGGTAGCTTTATCACCCTTAGGACTGGAGAGCAAGAGAAGGAAATGATGACACAGGAGCTCAGTGAGAGCTGGAGTCACTGGAAAGGGGCTGCTCCTGGAGCGATGGAGCCACTGTCCAAGCAAGAAGTAGTATACCCTGACATCTCTCTCCAGCTACCCTCATCTCAAGCACCTTCCATTGGTCAAACCCAACGAGAATCCACCTGGCATGTGAGCCCAAAAACTGTCATCTGTAGAGTCACTCTCTGAGCACACAGTAGGGCAGAGAAGGGTAGCAAATGAACCTGAGGTGGGCAAACAGTACAAGCAGACCCTTTGTTTCGCATGTCAGATCTTTCGTTTCTCCTGCAACCATGAGTGTTTCAGCCTGGCCTCCTGACAGGGGAGTTTCTCTTAAGCCCTTCATGAGGTATCTACCTGGCAATAGGCAATGTGTTATGGCTCCCACAAAAGTATTCCAACTATTCAGATATGAGTGAGACCCACTCCTGGGCAGGGAATACCTGGTACTTCTCAGAAGCTAGGAGTTACTGGGAATTTATGGAGAGAGGACAATAAAGGCATGTCTCCACCAAAGGAGCTCCCAGTGGAGACAGAGGCAGGTGGGATGAAGCAAATGAGAGGAAGCCCACAGGACTAAGAAGCTCAAGCCAGGACGCTTTGTTCCACTTTGTGGGCGATAATCCCTCCTCTTCTTCCAGGGTGTGCCCAACAAGCAGTAGAATGGCTCAGGCAATCATGATAGGAAGGGCTGCAGACCATGTAACAATACCCATTCCATGTTCACATCCTTTGTCCTATTCAGACCAGAGACAGATTCCCAGCCCCAGCTTGGTCACACACATTATCCTGCCCTGACTGAGTTCTTGTTTCCCTACTTGCATTTCCTATTCTGAGTTTCTTCCTTTCCTTCTTCCTCGGTTTATTTATGTCATCCCATCACTTTTTGTTGTCACCTAATCACAACTTCATGTCTTTTGTCAACTTTCAGTGACTTTAAAAAGTATGGTTGCCATAACCACTCTTGCAAAAATTATGGACTGGCTGCCTTAGTTAGCAGTAGTTATATCCTACCTTGGAATGGCATTTTGGTTAAAACAGAGAGTGTGGGCTTCTATTTTATCTTAACACTGAGAACCAGGGGCCAAAACCAACACACGCACCACCAGCAGGCACATACATTAGTTCATTTAACCCTTCAACTCCCCTCTGAGGTGTGAACCACTATTGGTCTCATTTTAAAGAGGAGGTAAGTAAGGCTCAGAGAGGTTGATTAATTTGCACCAGGTCATGAGGCTAGTGAGGACCCTCCCAGTTCTCTCTCTGGCCTTCTGATTGTCTGTGACCTAAGAGTGAGGAGTAAAGGCAGCACTCGAAGGAAAACACTTTTCTCTCCTCTTATTGCTGTTGTTTCTCTGTCTTCCCTTTGGATTCTGTATAGAGGTGCTGTTCATTTTTGCCTTATGCTTCAGAACAAGACAGAATGAATGAATAACCAAGGCTATTGGGAGCAGCCTCCCAGATAGAATGACCCGATCCCCAGGAAGCTTGAACACTAGGCTGCCATGGCTGAACCTTTACAATCTCAATCCAACAGTCTGCCACTGCGCCTTTGTCATTTCTGGTGAGCCTGCTGTATTTAAGAACATAGAAAAGAGCTTTTGTTTAGCCAGGAGGTATGGGAGTGGGGTCATTCTGAAAGAGGAAAACTGAGACAGAAATGGGACAGAGCCGCTAACTGCTCTTCATTCTCCCATTGTCTCTGTCAGGCGTCACTTCCAAACTACAAAACCAGAAAAGCATGGCTCATTAAGTTCTGCATTATCTGGGACAGTTGGGGATCTCTCATCCATCCCTCAACATGCACGCACACACACACACAGAGAAAGAGAGAGACCCTGAATTTGGTACAGAATGGATATATGCCAAGTATTCCTGACCTGATTGCACTCTGAAGCTAAATCCACCTTGATAGTTGAATTTCTGAATAGGGAAATGTCCAGAGAGGCAAACTGTCCTGTACAAAGTCACAGAACTGTTCACAAGGAAGACTATGGTTTAGAACCCAGTCTCCTGGTCCCCAAGTAAATTTTTCACATTGCATTATCCTCACCCTCTCCATGAGGGCTTGTTGCAGAGGGTCATCAGCAGGGTCCAGCTAGGCTCTACGTATGGGGATGAAGAAAAGATTCATAGGGGAAGAGGTTCTTGAAAACCCAAGAGTTGAGTTTCATGGTCTTTCTTGGGCCAAAGAGAATTCTTCCCAGGTAAGGCTGGGAATTACAAATTTACAAATTAAGGTACAGGCTGCCTGGGCTTCCCAAGTGGTACTAGTGGTAAAGAACCTGCCTGCCAATGCAGGAGACATAAGAAATGCGGGTTCAATCCCTGGGTTGGAAAGTCCTTTGGAGGAGGGCATGCAACCCACTTCGGTAATTTTGTCTAGAAAATCCTATGGATAGAGGAGCCTGGTGAGCTACAGTCCAAAGGGATAACAAACAGTTGGATATGACTGAAGTGGCTGAGCACACACAGCAAACACATACAGGATGCCCAGTTAAACTTGAATTTCAGATAAATGATACCTAATGTTTTGGAATAAGTATATCCAAGTATTTCAACTGTATCTGGCAACCCTATTCCCAAGATTCAGATGAGGCAAAAACACCATAACTGCCACAGATACTTCCTCATTTCCCTGCAGGTGTTCAGGCCTTCAATGCTCTGACTCTAGCCAATGGAACCTGCCTTGTTTTCTAGAATTATTTCTGGTCTGAGGTAAACATGGCACCAGCAAACAATTGGGAAAGTTAGGGAGTTAATAGAAAATATAGATCTCAAAATATTTAACGCATACCACTGTATCTTTGCTACCTGAGAGCAAAGTTTGTTTCAGAGTCTGAAACATAGGCTTGTCATACTGGAAGATCTACCCGTCAGGGATGCCCTTCTAAGGACAATGCCAAGCAGACTACCCCAAAGTAGGAAAGTTCTTTACACAGAATTCTTGAGTGAATGAATGAGCAAGGCAGGGCCAGAGGAGAAAGTCAGGAAATCTGACCTTTGAACAATAGCACTCCCTTCTTGAGCTGACACTTCAGTTCTCTCCCAACCCAGGCCTGAGGCATCTTTCAGAGCTCAATGGAATTCCCTCCTTCTTCAAAGGAAAGGCAAGCTCCTGGAGGTCTGGCTCACTCAGACCCTGGGCCTGTCTCAATGCTAGACACAAACTGAGAAGCCAATTAAAAGTTGAATAAATGAATGAATAAATGACTTTTCTAACTACAAGGACCTCGGGAGTCCAAGAAACAGAGATTTGGAGTGTACAATGATAGGAATCCATTGCCACCAATCTTTAATTCATTCATTCATTCAATATTAAATATACGAAGCTTTTTGAGGTCCAAATGGGAAAGTGAAAGTATTATTCACTTGGTTGTGCCCAATACTTTGGGACCCCATGGATTGTAGCCCATCAGGCTAATTTGTCCATGGAATTCTCCAGATAAGAATATTGGAGTCGGTTGCCATTACCTTATCCAGCGGATCTTCCCAACCCAGGGATTGAACCTGGGTCTCCTGAATTGCAGGCAGAGTCTTTACCATCTGAGCTACCAATGAAACTTAATTTTCCATTTTCTTTAAAAATTGTTTGATCCCTATCCCTAGAAAACATCTCAACCACTTTCAATAATAGCAGTCTCATTTTAATAATGAGTCATTGTTTAGCTGTTGAAAAGTCAAGTTCAATCTTGCCCAGGTCAAAACTGCAATCTCATATGCAATTCCAAGTATCAATTCTCCTTGCAGGTTCTACCTAAACTGTGACTTGAGGCCTTGCAATGAGGATAGGGGATGTGAGCTATTCCACCCTTCCTCTACTTCCTCCCTGTAATGAAACAAAGTAGAAGATATTAGAAAAAATAGGGAAGCTATTTGTGCTATTTGTGATTGTCCCTTGGCTACAGAAGTCTTCTGTACATGGTAGGGTCCCTACCTTGCACCTGGTCAGGGGCATTGGCAGATCCTTTGGAAGTATCCCTACACGAGCCTCCATACTGTATAGTTTTCTGATGTGGGCAATGTGCTCTGTGCATAACCTGCATGCTTCTTCCTTTCTAATTCTTGCCCAACTAGTCTGTCCGAAATCCTTTTCACGCTGTAGTCCCGTCACCTCTTGAGAAACCTCCTATCAAGACTGCTTAAACCTAGAGACTGTTCATAGTATCATTTACCCATCCTTGCTTCTCCAAGTATAGAGTGCTATCTGCCTATTGACGCCTTCATTCCTAAACCTCCCACCACAGTCAATGCCAGCTAACATTTCACCTTTAGCATGACTTGGTAGTTATGGATTCCAGTATGTTTCACATAAGTCTCCCAGGTTGCAGTTCCCCTAAGAACTCTCACCTCCCTCCTTCCCTGTGTGGATACACCAAGAACCACAGGAACTTGAAGTCCCTTGTGGTCCAGTGGTTAAGACCCTGTACTTCCAATGCAGCGGGCAAGGGGCTCCATTCCTGGTTGGGGAATTAAGATCCCTCAGGTTGCGCAGCGCAGCTAAAAGAATACAAAACAAACAAAAATTTAAAAAAAGATGAAGCCACAGGATTTTGCATCTCAGCAAGCTACCACCTTTCTGGTGAGAAGCCAAGTGGAGGAATGTGGAATATCCACAAAGAGAAGCAAAGAAACACCTAGAAATGAGCAGCAGCCCTTGGCTGAACTCTTTCCCAATGACTCCCGATAATCACATCAAATGATTTATAAGATAGTCTTAAAAAGACTGAAGGTAGAAGAAAGTATTGATGGCCACTGAACTTTCTAATGTTTTCTACTAAGTCTGGCATAAGTATGTCTAGCATCTAACTTTGTAATGCAGATAAACACACATTGCACCATCTATTCTGCTGGTGTGTGCATGCATGCTCGGTCATGTCCAACTCTTTGCAACCCAATGGACTGTCAGCCAGCCAGGATCCTCTGTCCATGGGGTTTCCCAGGCAAGTATACTGGAGTGGGTTGCCATTTCCTCTTCCAGCAGATCTTCCCAACTGAGGGACTGAACCCACATCTCCTGCATTGGCAGGCGGATTCTCTACTGCTGAGCCATCAAGGAAGCACTCATCTATTCTAGTGCCTCTTTTTGAGAAGTGAGGGTAACTTTCACCTATAATTCTCATCTTTATGGTTTCACTGAAATCCCATGATATCCAAAAAAGCCCCTTCAACTTCCTGTTAAAATCATTTATTCATTCACTTATCCATCTATCTACTCATTCAGCATATTGTTAGAGTACATTATTGAGCATAGCAGTGAGACACCTGACTTAAGGAGTCTAGATGGAAGATCTCACTGGGAGAGGGTGTCTGGATCCAAGATCAAACTGAACCATCAGTACAAAAAAGGACTTGAAGTTCTTCTTTGGTGGTCCAGTGGTTAAGAATCTGCCTGCCAATGCAGGGGATACTGGTTTGATCCCTGGTCTGGGAAGATGTCACATGCAACAGGGCAGCTAAGCTACTGAGCTCATGCATCGCATCTATTGAAGCCCACACACCCTAGAGCCCTTGCTCTGCAACAAGAGAAACCACCACAATAAGAAGCTGATGCAAGCAACTAGAGAGTAGCCCCTGCTTGCTGCAACTAGTGAAAGCCCACATGTAGCAATGAAGACCCAGCACAGCCAAAAATAAATAAATATTTTTTAAAAGGACTTCAGAAACAAAAATGAAACAAAACAATATAATCAATGGCCACACTAATATATGTAAAATCTGACTTTAGGGACACCAACCACCCTGCAGTCTGAGACTCATACCCTCAGATGAACGGGATCCATTTGGAACACTACATTTCCCTGAAAGATGTAGACAAACTGGAGATGGCTGTCAAAAGTAGCTGCACAGCCTTGAAAACCATGCTCTAGGAAGAAGGAGCAAGAGAGTTTACGCAAGAAAAGAGAAGGCCAACAAGAGAAGGAAAGGTAGCAGCTGCCTTTAATATTTGAAGGCTAGTGATATTAATTGTAACCATACAGAAAGGGAACGACCTCAAAGAGCAGATCTACAAACAATAACAGAAGGTTCTCTGAAACTAAGATTTCAGTTGTATGTATTGAATCACTTCCTAACCAATCAGTTCAGTTCAGTCGCCCGGTGGTGGCCAACTCTTTTGCATTTGAAATCAACCCTGTGCATTTATGTAAATTATATACTGGTTTTGTTGTTGTTCAGTCACTAAGTTGGGTCCAACTCTTGGCGACCCTATGAATTACAGCATGCCAGGCTTCCCTGTCCTTCAATGTCTCCCTGAGTTTGCTCAAGCTCACGTCCATTGAGTCAGAGATGCCATTCAACTATCTTCATCCTCTGTCATCCCGTTCTCCTCCTGCCTTCAATCTTTCCCCAAATCAGGATCTTTTCTAATGAGTTGGCTCTTCGCTCAGGTGGCCAAAGTATTGGAGCTTCGGCTTCGGCACCAGTCCTTCCAATGAATATTCAAAATTGATTTCCTTTAGGATTCACTGGTTTGATTTCCTTGCAGTCCAGGGGACTCTCAAGAGTCTGTTCCAATACAACAGTTCAAAAGCATCAATTCTTTGGCACTCAGCTATTTTTATGGTCCAACTCTCATATCCATACATGACTACTGGAAAAACCATAGCTTTGACTAGATGGATCTTTGTCGGCAAATANTCCTTTAGGATTCACTGGTTTGATTTCCTTGCAGTCCAGGGGACTCTCAAGAGTCTGTTCCAATACAACAGTTCAAAAGCATCAATTCTTTGGCACTCAGCTATTTTTATGGTCCAACTCTCATATCCATACATGACTACTGGAAAAACCATAGCTTTGACTAGATGGATCTTTGTCGGCAAATAATGCTTTTTAATATGCTGTCTAGGTTGGTCATAGCTTTTCTTCCAAGGAGCAAGCGTCTTTTAATTTCATGGCTGCAGTCACCATCTGCAGTGATTTTGGAGACCAAAAAAGTAAAGTCAGTCATTGTTTCCATTGTCTCCCCATTTATTTGTCATGAAGTGATCAGACTGGATGCCATGATCTTAATTTTTTGAATGTTGTATTTTAAGCCAGTTTTTTCACTCTCTTCTTTCACCTTCATCAAGAGACTTTTTAGCTGCTCTTCAATTTCTTCTGTAAGGGTGATGTCATCTGCATATCTGAGTTTATTGATATTTCTCTTGGCAATCTTGATTCCAGCTTGTGCTTCATCCAGCCTGGCATTTTGTATGATGTACTCTGCATAGAAGTTAAATAGGCAGGGTGACAATATACAGCCTTGACATAGTCCCTTCCCAATTTGAACCAGTCCGTTGTTCTATATCTGATTCTAACTGTTGCTTCTTGACCTGCATACAGGTTTCTCAGGAGGCAGGTCAGGTGGGCTGGTATTCCCATCTCTTAAAGAATTTTCCACAGCTTGTTGTGATCCACACAGTCAAAGTCACTTCCTAATAGTCAGATTCATTTAATTACTTGCACAGCCTGTCAATGAAGATGTAAACTAGGAACTGATTGACCATCTGTCGAGGAGCTCTTTGACGGGAAGTTTCTCTACTGCAATGGTCTTCAATCAGCATTAGTAGAACATGCTAAAATAAAGATTCCTAATTCCCACTCCAGGCTTGAAATCAGAACTCTTGGGAGTGTGGCTCAGGTGTCTACATATTTCAGTAAGCTCCACAGGTGATTCTAAAGAGCCAACCAGAACTGAGAACCAGTGCTCTGTGGGGTAGAGAGACACACTATGGCCATTGCCAACTCCCAGACTGGACAATTTTAAGAAATATTTGGTAAGAAATGAGTTAGGGTTCCCAGGTGGCACTAGTGGTAAAGAACCTGCTTGCCAATGCAGGAGACATAAGAGATGCGGGTTCAATCCCTCGGTCAGAAAGATCTACCAGAGGAAGGCATGGCAACCCACTTCATTATTCTTGTCTGGAGAACCCCATGGACAGATAAATGCTAAAGAAGTTATGGTACATACACAAGAGAATATTACCCAGCCATAAAAATAAACACATTTGAGTCAGTGCTAGTGAGGTAGATGAACCTAGACCCTGTTATACAGAGTGAAGTAAATCAGAAAGAGAAAAACAAATACCGTATATTAACACATATATATGGAATCTAGAAAAATGGTACTGATGAACCTGTTTGCAGGGCAGTAATGGAGGTGCAGACATAAAGAATAGACTTTGGACACAGTGGGTGGGGGGAGAGTGTGGGAAGAATTGAGAGCATAGCATTGAAACATATATTACCATATGTAAAATAGATAGCTAATGAAAAGTTGCTGTATAACACAGGGAACTCAGAGTGGTATTCTGTGACAGCCTGGAGGGGTGGGCTGGAGGGGAGGGGACAAATATTTACTTATGGCTGATTCACGTTACTGTACGGCAGAAACCAACACAACATTGTAAAGCAATTATCCTCCAATTAAAAATAAATTTTTAAAAATTTAATGCCATGAATTTTAAATTTACTGAGATTGATTTTTGTGGGGAGAGAGCAAATTAGGCAAGATGGACTATCCAGGCTCTCTCTCGTCCCATGTTTTGTAAATAATGACTATATAACAGTTGAGATGTATAGCACTGCACATGCACGTCACGAGGCACTTGCTCAGTCACGGGTTGTATGCCGTAGGGATACATGAGCACCACTGAGCTGTGCCACAGTTGTGTCCATTGGGTCAGCCAAGGGAGGAGAGAGTAAAGCGTGTCTGCTGCTGAGGCTGCTGCGTCAGCCAGAAGAGAATACTGCTACAGCTGCTGGGCCAGCCCGAAGAGAATAAACCTGTCTGTAGTTCCTATGGCTCCTGAGTCTCCTTCCAGTCCCTTAGCTTGCGCCTTGCCTACTCTGGGTTCAGTGAACAGTGTGAACAGTGAGACAACTGGCATCACAAACAGGATGAAGAGTGATACAATTTTTACATATGATGCTTTTGTGTAACTATCACCTGATAAGTTGTAAGATATTTCCAGCATTCCAGAAAGCTCTCACATGCCACTTCCAAGGACTCTCCTTCTCTGCCCAAGGATATTACTATTTTAATATCTATAACCATAGAGTATTACTACCTTTCTTAAACGACAAAAAAATAGAATTATACAGCATAGGTTATTTTATGGGTAAATCTTTCATTCATCCATAAATCTCGAGAAGATTTTTTAAAGGTATAATATAAACCAAAAAAAAAATGAAGACAGCAGGAGAGGAAATGACAGTCACCATATTTTGAAAGCTGGGTCGTAGTAGGATGTGTGGTAATTGAGTTGGTAGATGTGAAAAAGTGGAGTCCAAAATCAACAGTGAGAAAACCCAAAATGCCATCTGCTTTGCTCAACAGAAGCCCCAAAAATTTCAGGATTGAGGGTAATGCTGAAAACAGAATGAAGTTAAGAGAGTAGTCATGAGCAAATAAACATCCAGATTCTCCTTCTTGGTACCATCCAAAGACAGAAGGACTGTTTTTACTGGAGAGAAAATAGTACAGACACCAGGCACAGATGAGGACAGGAAGTGTTATAAAGGAAACTGGAAAATAGGCAAAATCTGCCTATATAACTGAGTGTTGACACTCCAACTCTATTTCTCCTCTAATTACCTGAATTCTGGCAGCCAAAGTAATACTGCTAGAACTGGGCAGAGAAGTTTTCTTCTTTAAAGTCTGGTCCAGTCCAAAGAGGAAAGACCTAAAGATAAAGACATAGAATTTTTCTAACAAAATGGCCAAGCCAGGTCACTCTATGAGACCCACAGGTCAACAAGGGTCAGCCATGAGTACAGAAATCCCCATCAATATTAGTGACTTGCAATTCAATGTGAGCAGACAAGCAGACATCTGAGGGAATCCAATGATAAAACAAAAATAATAACTAGAAGGAAGTAACTTAGAGGGAACAAATACACACATATATATCTGATATATATGATATACCAATATATACATTTATTAAAATATATAATTTATATATTTAATATGTAATATACCTCCAGATCATCTGTAACTCTGATGTACTCCTTTTAATTACCAAACAATATTTCATGTGTATGTGTTAGTCACTCAGACATGCCAACTCTTCACAACCCCATTGACTGTAGCCCACCAGCCTCCTCTGTCCATTATATTTCCCAGGCAAGAATACTGGAATGAGTTGCCATTTCCTTATCCAGGGGATCTTCCTAACCCAGGGACTGAACCTGGGGGTCTCTGGCATTGCAGGCAGATTCTTTACTGTTTGAACCATAAGGGAAGCTCAAGTATACTGGAGTAGGTAGCCTATCCCTTCTCCAGCAGATCTTCCTGGCCCAGGAATCAAACCAGGATCTCCTGCAATGAAGGCATATTCTTTACCAACTGAGCTATGAGGGAAGCCCAATAATAACCAAGCAATATCCCTAAGAGAGACTAATTACCCTAGTCATTTTATTTTTTTATTTAACTGGAGGATAATTACTTTACAATATTGTGATGGTTTTTTGTCATACATCAACACGAATTGGCCATAGGCACACATGTGTCTCTTCTCTCCTGAACCCCTCTCCTACCTCCCCCTCTACCCCATCCCTCTAGGTTGTCACAGAGCACTGACTTTTGGTGCCCTGCTTCATGCACCAAGCTTCCACTGGCTATCTGTTTTACATATGACAGTGTATATGTTTCAATGCTATTCTCTCAAATCATCCCATCCTCTTCTTCTCCCATAAATTCCATAGCTCAGAGCTTCAGGCACTCCAACCACTGATTTCAGTTTGTTCCTCCTATCTAGCACTAGACACAGTGATGATTATGCCTGAAATCATATGTTTCTTCTTCATCTTCAGTACATACTTTCAAAGAACTTTTGCCACCAGCATCTGCTTTTTATGGAACCAATGTCTTCCCTTCTTCTATCATTCTATCTCTCATAAAGAAGGAGATGAGGGTCTCCTCAATATGTTGGTTGACTTTTCCTTGGCATGTGTAAGTTTCTTATATTATGTCAGGTAGTATCTCTGTTATAAGCCTTTTGTCTCTAACTGGAGAACAAACAACTTCACTTGCTGTTAGAGGAATTTTATGTCAGCATTTTTGAGGATATTTTTTGGAGGAGAGGACTTAACAAAGGAGAAGAGAGAAGTTGAAATCTAGTGGCCACGTACAGCCCAGAGGAGAAAAAGTCTGAGGCTGTCCCACTTGTATTAATGAAAATTAAGCCTAGAGTATGGGATGCACATACCCATAGGAAGACTCAAGAAGGAGGTATGCACATCTACCTGCGTGTAACTTCTGAAGGGAAAAATAACTTGAAACTATGAAATATGATAACAAACTTGCCAAAGTGTATTGCATATACCTTTTGTAGGCATATAAATTGAGAAACATAAGTTACATTTCTCTTCTACAACAAAATAGAAATTGTAAATCTTCCATCAAGGTAGAAAAGAAAGTGTAAGATCCCTTTGCTATAACTCAGCCTCCTGCACTCTTCAGATCATGCTGTCTCGACATCCATGCACCAGCCTACTTCTTAGTGTGCAGTTCTCTTCACTTCATGTGCAGTTCATGTTGCTTAGTTCACACATTTCATATTTTCCTCAGTCACTGGACATTTTAGGTATGTTTGGCTATGATTTCTTTCTAACACTGTCTAGTACAGTAGCCACTAGTCACATATGGCTATGTAAATAATTAAATTAAGCAAAATTTAAAATTCAGTTCCTTAATTACATAGGCCACATCTCAAGTGCACACACAGTGGCGACTGTGTCAGACAGCACAGAAAAACTTGAAAGTCATATTAGAACAAAAGTCTTTCTCTTTCCTCCCTGACACCTCTCCTCTCTCCTCCTTTTCTACAACAGTCTCTTCTTATATCTGGTTCAGAATTCCTACAAGAGAATTCTGATAAGATTCTCCAAGGTTTGTGGGTGACAACCTAGAGGGATGAGATGGGAGGAGTGGGAGGGCTCATGAGGGAGAGGATATATATATATATATAGATAGTTGTGACTGATTCACATTGTTGTATGGCAGAAACCAACACAACATTCTAAGCAATTATCCTCCAATTAAAAAGAAAGAAATTAAAAATAAATCCTTGAATTCTACAGCAATGACCCCAAACTTCTTATAAAGCACCCCAGAAATAAAAATACTTGAGTTGCAATCAAAGGAAAATTTAAAAGGATGAACTGCATATGAAATAAACATTTAATAAATAATTCTATAAATTCATTCATTAATAGTTTTTTATAACAAATAGCTCTGATTAAGATAGCATTAAAATATGCCTATTGTTAGTATTTTGAATTAAAACTAATTCAATTTACTTTTTAAAATGTTGATTTAACATTTTGTGATAATACAGGTCTATTTCTTTCAACATTTGCTTTTGATTATTGTCAGAGATGAAAAACTTTTCATGAATAGTAAATGTAATAATGACATCATTGGATGGGCTCTCCCAAATTGTGATACTCGTTTTTCCATTAGTATAGTTCCCTTTAGTGTAGTTTCCACTAATTATGTAAAAATTCTTGTTGACACTTGGCAATTAAATCACCATATTCCCTGATGCTCTTGCAGACTAGCCAGAGGGTGCTGTATTCTTTTGTATTTAGCAAAGCGGTTCAGTACAAAACCTACCAGAACACTTCATTTTGAAGCTTTTAAATGGCTTAATGGTTCTGTTCCCATTTCCCCACCCCATTTTTATNAGTGTGCAGTTCTCTTCACTTCATGTGCAGTTCATGTTGCTTAGTTCACACATTTCATATTTTCCTCAGTCACTGGACATTTTAGGTATGTTTGGCTATGATTTCTTTCTAACACTAGCTAGTACAGTAGCCACTAGTCACATATGGCTATGTAAATAATTAAATTAAGCAAAATTTAAAATTCAGTTCCTTAATTACATAGGCCACATCTCAAGTGCACACACAGTGGCGACTGTGTCAGACAGCACAGAAAAACTTGAAAGTCATATTAGAACAAAAGTCTTTCTCTTTCCTCCCTGACACCTCTCCTCTCTCCTCCTTTTCTACAACAGTCTCTTCTTATATCTGGTTCAGAATTCCTACAAGAGAATTCTGATAAGATTCTCCAAGGTTTGTGGGTGACAACCTAGAGGGATGAGATGGGAGGAGTGGGAGGGCTCATGAGGGAGAGGATATATATATATATATAGATAGTTGTGACTGATTCACATTGTTGTATGGCAGAAACCAACACAACATTCTAAGCAATTATCCTCCAATTAAAAAGAAAGAAATTAAAAATAAATCCTTGAATTCTACAGCAATGACCCCAAACTTCTTATAAAGCACCCCAGAAATAAAAATACTTGAGTTGCAATCAAAGGAAAATTTAAAAGGATGAACTGCATATGAAATAAACATTTAATAAATAATTCTATAAATTCATTCATTAATAGTTTTTTATAACAAATAGCTCTGATTAAGATAGCATTAAAATATGCCTATTGTTAGTATTTTGAATTAAAACTAATTCAATTTACTTTTTAAAATGTTGATTTAACATTTTGTGATAATACAGGTCTATTTCTTTCAACATTTGCTTTTGATTATTGTCAGAGATGAAAAACTTTTCATGAATAGTAAATGTAATAATGACATCATTGGATGGGCTCTCCCAAATTGTGATACTCGTTTTTCCATTAGTATAGTTCCCTTTAGTGTAGTTTCCACTAATTATGTAAAAATTCTTGTTGACACTTGGCAATTAAATCACCATATTCCCTGATGCTCTTGCAGACTAGCCAGAGGGTGCTGTATTCTTTTGTATTTAGCAAAGCGGTTCAGTACAAAACCTACCAGAACACTTCATTTTGAAGCTTTTAAATGGCTTAATGGTTCTGTTCCCATTTCCCCACCCCATTTTTATTGTGGTAAAAAAAAAAAACCACAAGTAAAACTTATCATCTTAACCATTTTTAAATGTACATACAGTTCACTACTGTTATGTATATTCACATTGTTGTGAGTGTATATTCAGAACTTTTCATCTTATACCTTTGGAACTCTATATCCATTAAACAACTCCTCTTTCCCCCTCTATCTTGCCCCTCATAATCACTGTTCTATTTTCTATTTCTATGATTTTAACTACTTTAGATACTGCATGTAAGATCCTCAAGGTTTATCCAGGTTGTAACATGTGATGAAATTTTCTTCCTTTCTAAAGCTGAATTATATCCTGTTGTCTATACACACCACAGTTGGTTTACCCATTCAACTATTGATGGACATTTGGGTTGTCTCTGTCTTTTAGTTACTGTGAATAGTGCTGCTATGAACAAGAGTGTGCAAATATCTCTTTGAGATTCTGATTTCAATTCTTTTGAATATATATACTCAGAAGTGGAATTGCTGGATAATATGATAATTCTATTTTTAATTTTTTTAATTTCACTTTTCCATAGCAATTGAACCAGTTGCACCCCACAGCATACTAGAGTTCTAATTTTTCCACATCCTTACCAACAATCATTATTTTATGTTGCTTTTGTTTGCTGGTTTTTAATATTTGGCATCCTAATGAACATGAGGTAATATCACTTTTTTGATTACTGTAGCTTTGTAATATGTTTTTAAAATTTTTTGTTGAACAATGATTGATGTCATGTCAATGTTGTGTTAATTTCTGCTATATGACAAAGTGATTCAGTTATACATATATATATATACATCTTTTTTCATATTCTTTTCCACTATGGTCTATCACATGATATTGAATATAATTCCCAGTCCTACCTTTCTCTGATGGTCAGTGAGAATTTCCAGTATGCTTTTCAGCCATTACTATACTATCTTTAGAAAAATATCTATTCGAGTCCTTTGTTCATTTTTAATTCATTTGAATTTTTGTTGTTGAGTTGTGAGAGTTATTTATATATGCTCTTTATTAACCCTTTATCAGCTACATGATTTACAGATATTTTCTCCCAATCCATATATTACTTTTTCAGTTTGTTGATTGTGCTCTTTGATTTACAAAGTTCTTTTTTTAAGTTTGATGTAGCTTCCTTTGTCTGTTTTTGCTTTTGCTGCCTCTATTTTGGTATCATATCCAAGAAATCTGTGCCAAGTCTAATGTGAGTTTTCCTCTATGTTTCCATCTAGGAGTTTAATAGTTTTCGGTGTTAGGTTTAAATCTTCAAGGATTTTGAGTTAATTTTTGTATATGGTATAAGAAAAGGGCCTAACTTCATTATTTTGCATATGAATATTCAATTTTCCCAATACCATTTGTTGAAAAGGCTTTTCTTTCCCTGAGGTCTTGACTTCTTTGTAAACATCCTATGACTATGAACACAAGGGTTTATTTCTGGGCTCTCTATTCTATGCCATTATTCTGCTTGTCTGTCTTTATGCCAGCACCACACTTTTTTGATTACTATAGCTTTGTAATGGTTTTAAAATTTTTTGTTGAACAATGATTGATGTCATGTCAATGTTGTGTCAATTTCTGCTACATGACAAAGTGATTCAGTTATACATATATACACATCCTTTTTCATGTTCTTTTCCACTATGGCTTATCACATGATATTGAATATAATTCCCAGTCCTATACAGTAGGACCTTGCTCTTAATCCTTTCTTTTTTAAAATTTTTATTTTGTATTGGAGCCTAGTTGATTAGCAATGTTGTGTTAGTTTTAAGTGTACTTAGGTGCACAGCAAAGAGGTTCAGTTATGCATATTCATGTATCTATTCTTTTGCAAATTCTTTTCACATTTAGGTTACTGAAGAATATTGAAGGACTTCCCTGGCAATCCAGTGCTTAAGATTCTGCACTTTCAATGCAGGGGGTGTAGTTTTGACTCCTGGTTGGGAAACTAAGATCCCACATGCCACCCAATTTCATTGCAGTACTATTTATGATAGCCAGGACGTGGAAGCAACATAGATGTCCATCGACAGATGAATGGATAAAAAACATGGGGTACATATACACAACGGAATATTACTCTGCCATAAAAGAGAATGAATTTAAGCAAGTTCTAGTGAGGTAGATAAACCTAGAGCCTGTTACACAAAGTGACGTAAGTCAGAAAGAGAAAAGCAAATATAGTGTATGTGTATATATGGAATCTAGGAAAGTGATATTGATGAACCTATTTGCAGGGAAGGAGTGGAAACACAGTGTAGAGAATGGACGCAATGGGGAGCGAGGGAGGGAGATGAACGGAGAGAGCAGCATCAACATACATAATACACTTTCATGTGTAAAATGGATAGGTGGTGAGAAGCTGCTGTACAACACAAGGAGCCCAGTTTGGCACTCTGTGATGGCCTTGAAGGGGGGTGGGAGGAAGCGAGAGAGGCTCAAGAGGGAGGGGACATATGTATAATTATGGTTGATTCATGTTGTTATATGGCAGAAACCAACACAACATTGAAAAGCTTAAAAAACAAAAAACAATAAAAGAAAATGAAATTTAAGAAGATCCCACATGCTGTGTAGTGCAGCAAAAGAAAAAAAATAATATTGAGCATTGTTTCCTGGGCTGTACAATAGGTCCTTGTTGGTTATCTATTTTAAAGATAGTAGTGTGCATGTGTCAATCCCAAACTCCCAGTCTGTACCTCCCAATAACCTGTCCCCTCTGATAACCATAAATTCATTCTCAAAGCCTATTTATGTTTTGTAAATAAGTAAATCTGTACCATTTTTTAGATTCCACATATAAGAAATATCATATGATATTTGTCTTTCTGTCTGACTTACTTTGCTTACTGTGATAATCTCCAGGTGCATCCATGTTGCTGCTGTTGATGCTGCTGCTGCTGCTGCTGCTAAGTCACTTCAGTCATGTCCGACTCTGTGCGAGCCCATAGACGGCAGCCCACCAGGCTCCCCCAAATGCCATTATTTCATTTTCTTAATGGTAGAGTATATGTACTACATCTTCTTTATCCTTTCATCTGCAGATGGACATTTAGGTTGCTTCCATGTCTTACCTATTGTAAATCACACTATAATGAATATCCAAATGCATGTATCTTTTCAAACTATGTTTTTCTGTAGATATATGCCCAGGACTGTGGGCATAGGGTAGCTCTATTTTTAGTTTCTTAAGAAACCTCCATACTTTTCCTCATAATGACTGTACCAATTTACATTCCTACCAACAGTGTAGGAGAGCTCTATTTTCTCCACACCCTCTCCAGCATTTATTGTTAGTAGATTTTTTTGATGATGGAAATTCTGACTGGTATGAGGTGATATCCCATTGTAGCTTCTATTTGCATTTCTCTAATAACAGAGACATTACTTTGCTGACTAAGGTCCATCTAGTCAAGGCTCTGGTTTTTCCAGTGGTCATGTATGGATGTGAGAGTTGGACTGTGAAGAAGGTTGAGCACCAAAAAATTGATGCTTTTGAACTGTGGTGTTGGAGAAGACTCTTGAGAGTCCCTTGGACTGCAAGGAGATCCAACCAGTCCATTCTGAAGGAGATCAGCCCTGGGATTTCTTTTGAAGGAATGATGCTAAAGCTGAAACTCCAGTACTTTGGCCACTTCATGCGAAGAGTTGACTCATTGGAAAAGACTCTGATGCTGGGAGGGATTGGAGGCAGGAGGAGAAGGGGACGACAGAGGATGAGATGGCTGGATGGCATCACTGACTTGATGGAGGTGAGTCTGTGTGAACTCCGGGAGATGGTGATGGACAGGGAGGCCTGGAGTGCTGCAATTCATGGGGTCGCAGAGAGTCAGACATGACTGAGAATGAACTGAACTGAACTGAATAACTAGAGATTTTGAGCATCTTTTAATGAGCCTCTTGGTCATCTGTATATCTTTGGAGAATTGTTTGTTCAGGTCTTCTGCCTATTTTCTGGTTGGGTTGATTTTTTTCTTTTCTGTGGAGTCTCATGAGCTGTTTGTAAATTTTGGAGACTAGTCCCTATTGGTCACATCATTTTCAAATATTTTCTCCCATTCTGTAAGTTGTCCTTTTTATTTTGTTTATGGTTTCCTTTGCCATGAAAAAGTTTAGCTTAATGAGGTCCCATTTGTTTTTATTTCCATTCCTATAGGAGATGGCTTGGAAAAGATATTGCTGTGATTTATGTCCGAGAGTGTTCACCTGTTTTCCTCTTAGAATTTTTTAGTATCTGATCTTACATCTAGGTCTTTAATCCATTTAGAGTTTATTTTTGTTTATAGTGTTAAATAATGTTCTAAGTTCATTTTATTTACATATTGTTTGTATCTGACTCATTGCAGTCCCATGGACTGCAGCATGTCAGTCTTCCACCTCCTTCATTATCTCCCAAAGTTTGCTTAAACTCACTTCTTTGAGTCACTGATGCCATCCAATCATCTCATTCTCTGTTGCCCGCTTCTCCTCCTGCCCTCAATCTTTCTCAGCAGCAGGATCTTTTTGAATGAGTCTGCATTTCACATCAGATGGCCAAAATATTGGAGTTTCAGCTTCAGCATCAGTCCTTCCAATGAATATTCAGGGTCGATTTCCTTTAGAATTGACAGGTTTGATCTTCTTGCAGTCCAACGACTCCAGCACCACAGCTCAAAAGCATTAATTCTTCAGCACTCAGGTGATGGACAGGGAAGTGCGGTGTGCTGCAGTCCATGGGGTTGCAAAGAGTCAGACATGACTGAGCCACTGGACTGAACTGAACAGCCTTCTTTATGGTCCAACTCTCACATCCATACATGACTACTGAAAAAATCATAGTTTTGACTATATGGACCTTTGTCAGCAAAGTAATGTTTCTGCTTTTTTAATATGCTGTCTAGGTTTGTCTTCGGAGAAACCAATGACACCCCACTCCAGTACTCTTGCCTGGAAAATCCCATGGGCTGGCAAAGAATCCACCTGCAATGAGGGAGATCTGGGTTTGATCCCTAGGTTAGCAAGATCCCCTAGAGAAGGGAAAGGCTACCCACTCCAGTGTTCTGGCCTGGAGAATTCCATGCACTGTATAGCCCATGGCATTGCAAAGAGTTAGACATGACTGAGTGACTTTCACTTTCACTTCTCTGGGATTGGAATGAAAATTGATCTCTTCCAGTCATGTGGCCTTTGCTGAATTTTCCAAATTTTCTGGTATATTGAGTGCAGCACTTTAAGAGCATCATCTTTTAGGGTCTGAAATAGCTCATGTAGAATTCCATCACTTCTACTAGGTTTATTCATAATAAAACTTCCTAAAGCCCACTTCACATTCCAGGATGTCTGGCTCTAGGTGAGAGACCACTAGCACCACCCAAGAAACCCTTTATACATGTAGCTGTCCAGTTTTCTCATTATCATTTATTGAAGAGACTGTCTTGCCTTCTTTGTTACAGATTGTTGTTATTCAGTCACTAAGTTATGTCCAACTCTGTAGGACCCCATGGACTGCAGCATGCCAGGCTTTCCTGACCTTCACTACCTCTCAAAGTTTGCTCAGAATCATGTTCACTGAGTCATAATGCCATCCAACAATCTTATTCTTTGTTACTGCTGTATCCTTAATCTTTCCCAGCATCAACATCTTTTCCATTGAGTTGTCTCTTTGCATCAGGTGGCCAAAGTATTGGAGCTTCAGCTTCAGCAATGAATATTCAGTACTCCCAATGAATATTCAGGGTATTTTGATTTCCTTTGGGATTGATTGGTTTGATCTTCTTGCTGTCCGAGAGACTCTCAAGAGTCTTCTCCAGCACCACAGTTCAAAAGCATCAGTTCTTCTGTGCTCAACCTTCTTTATGGTCCAACTCTCACATCCGTACATGACTACTGGAAAAATCATAGCGCTGACTATATGGACCTTTGTTGGAAAAGTGATGTCAGAGCACTTTGTTGTTACAGATTAATTGGCCTTAGTGCATAGACTTATTTCTGGTTTTCTAGAAATAAATTTTTTCCTGTTCCTTTGATCTATATATCTGTTTTAGTGTCAGTACCATACTGTTTTGATGATTGTAGCTTTGTAGTATAGTATGAAATCAAGAAGCCTGATTCTTTCAGCTCCATTTTTCTTCCTCAATATTGCTTTGACTACTAAGGGTCTTTTTGTTTCTCTATATAAATTGTAAGATTTTTTTTTCTATTTCTGTGAAAAGTGCCATTGATAATTTGACAGGGGCTGCATTGAATCTATAGATTGCCTTGTGCAGTGCAGTACTTTGACAATGTTGATTCTTCCAATCTAAGAACATGATATATCTTTTCATCTGTTCGTGTCATCATTGATTTCGCTCAGCAGTGTCTTATAGTTTTTGCAGTACAAGTCTTTTGCCTCCTTAGGTAGGCTTTTTCCCAGGTATTTTGTTCTTTTTGATATGATGGTAAACGAGATTCTTTTTCTTTCTGATCTTTTATTGTTAGTGTATAGAAATCTAACAGATTTGTATCCTACAAATTTACCAAATTCATTGAAGAAGTCTAATAGGTTTTTGGTAGCATCTTTAGGATTTTCTTTGTGTAATATCAATATGAAACCAGTTCCACTGTGGTATAGCCATGCAGTGTAGGCTGTACCCAAGCTCACAGGTCTTGTGAGGAGAAAAATTCACCGAGCCAGGTAGATAAAAGAGACCACTGAGTTCTGCAGTGAGGAAATAGTTTATTGAATAGAAACAGAAAAGGCTTCGGACATAGACATCAGAAGAGGGTAAAGGAGAATACCCCCTTCCTTAACTTGAGTAGAGCTTTATATACCTTCTAGTGGGCTACTAACAATAGGTTAAAGAAACATTTCAAGGCAGTAAAAGTTTTACCAAAGCTCTTTCCCAGGGTATACATCTTGAGATAACATCAGCACAAGATTGACCAAAAGGTACAAGTTCCTGTGAGGGAGGAAAGAACATGCCTTTGGGCAAGTATAATGTTGCCATTTAATCATCAGTGCAAGAGCAGCAAAACATGACTTTGAGCAAAATATATTGTTGCTATTTGATTACAATCCTTGCAGGATATAAGGCTTAAGAAGAAACATGTCTGCGAGAAAGATATATTATTGTTATTTTATAACAGGTGTATTTTTGTTATTTAGTAATTATCATGGAGCCTATGTGACTAAGGCAAAGAATGTATACCTCCTCCCTAAGGGCTCCTTATCGACCTGCCTGAAGTTAACTATATCACTGTCATCTGCAAATAGTGGCAGTTTTACTTCTTTTTAAATTTGGGTTTCTTTTATTTCTTTTTCTTCCTTGATTGCCATGAGTAGGACTTCTAAAACTGTGTTAAACAAAAGTGATGAGTGTAGACTTCCCTGTCTTGTTCCTGATCTTAGAGGAAATGCTTTCAGTTTTTCACCATTGGGTACTCTGTTAGCTGTAAGTCTGTCATATATGGCCTTTATTATGTTGAGATATGTTCCCTGTATGCCCACTTTCTAGTGAGTTTTTAATCAGAAGTGGATGCTGATTTTGTCAAAAGCTCTTTCTACGTCTATTGAGATGAACATATGATTTTTATTCTCTTATTTGTTGGTGTAGTGTATCACACTGATTGATTTGGGGATACTAAAAAAACTCTTGCATTCCTGGGATAAATCCCACTTGATCATGGTGTAGGATCCTTTTAATGTATTGTTGGGTTCAGTTTGCTAGTATTTTGTTGAGGATTTTTGCATCTATGTTCAACAATGATATTGGCCAGTAATTTTCTTTTCTGTGGTATCTTTGTCTGTTTTTGGTATCAGTGTGAAGGTAGCCTCACAGATTGACTTTAGGAGTATTCCTTCCACTGTGATTTATTGGAATAGTTTTAGGATAGGTGTTAACTCTTCTCTAAATTTTTGATAGAGTTCTGTGATGCCATCTTGTCCTGTACTTTTGTTGTTGTATGTTTTTAGTGTACAGAGGATGGGGGAGCTGGATGGCATCACCAATGCAATGGACGTGAACTTGGGCAAACTCCAGGAGATGGTGAGAGACAGAGAGGTGTGACATGCTGAAGTCCATGGGGTTGCAAAGAGTTGAATACAACTAGGCAACTGGTGTTGCTGCTGCTGCTGCTGCTAAGTCGCTTCAGTCATGTCCGACTCTGTGCAACCCCATAGATGGCAGCCCACCAGGCTCCCCCGTCCCTGGGACTCTCCAAGCAAGAACACTGGAGTGGGTTGCCATTTCCTTCTCCAGTGCATGAAAGTGAAAACTGAACAACATGTATTTTAATCACAGTTTCAATTTTAGAACTTGTAATTGTCTGTTCATAGCTTCTATTTCTTCTTGGTTCCTTCCTGGGAAATTTTACATTTCTAAGAATTTGTCCATTTCTTTCAGGTTGTCCATTTTATTGGCATATAGTTGATCATACTCTTATGATCCTTTGTATATCTGTGGAGCCATTGTAACTTTTTCATTTCTAATTCTATTGATTTTGAGTTCTCTCCCTTATTTCTTGATGAGTCTGGCTGAAGGTTTATCTTTTCAAAGAAGCAGTTTTTCCTTTCATTGATCTTTTCTATTTTTTTCTTCTTTTCTATTTCATTTATTTTTGCTCTGATCTTTATGATTTCTTTCCTTCTACTAACTTTGGGTTTTATTTGCTCTTCTTCTCTAGTTACTTTATGTGTAAGCTTAGGTTGTTTATTTGTGATTTTTCTTCTTTCCTGAGATAAGATTGTATTACTATATATCTTCCTCTTAGAATTGTTTTTGCTGCATCATAGGTTTTGTATTGTAGTGCTTTCGTTTTCATTTGTCTGGGTACTTTTGGATTTCCTCTTTGATTTCTTCAGTAATCTATTGGTTTCCTAGTAGCATATTGTTTAGCCTCCATGTGTTTCTGTTTTTTACAGGTTTTTTTTTTTTTTCTTTTAGCTGATTTCTAATTCATAGCATTGTGGTCAGGAAGGATGTTTGAAATGATTTCAATTTTCTTAAATTGACTGCAGCTTGCTTTATAGCCCAGTATGTGATCAATTCTGGTGAATGTTAGATGTGACTTGAGAAGAATGTGCATTCTGCTGCTTTTGGATGGAATATTCTATAAATATCAACTAAGTCCATCTGGTCTAATGTTTCATTTAAGGCCTGTGTTTCCTTATTGATCTTCTGTCTGGATGATCAGACATTGATGAAAGTAGGGTGTCTTTTTATGTTAATGGTGGAACACGGAAGAGCTGCATCTCCAAAGTGGTAAACCAACACCTCTGTTCGTTTGTTCGTTTTGCCTTAGTTCCACCACTCCAAGCACACTCATCAAGGACTCTGGATCTGTCCACCCTGGGCAAAACAAGACCTTCCAGCGAGGTCCCCTGGATTTTGGCCAACTTTGCACCTCCAGACAACCTTAGCAAGATGTCTTATCTTACTTAAGCAGTTATCTTATGCAGTCGTTGCACTGAGTCTGACTGGCCACTCCTCAGAAACAGCAGTGGGAAAGGAAAACGTTCAGTCAGGCGCAGCTAGATTCGCTGGAAGCACTGTTTGCTAAGACTCAATACCCACATATCTTCATGTGGGAGGAGTTGGTGCTAAAAATCAACTTGCTTAAGTCCAATGTACAGGTATGGATTAAGAACTGAAGAACTATGTGCCACCAACAGCAGCAGCGATGACAGAATGGAGGTCTAAACAAAGTAACACCTGACAAAGACATCTGCCCTGGAAGTGAGTTCAGAGAGTGTAACAGATGGCCTATTCACTCCCCGCCTCTGGCACCTTGGTCCCAGCCATTTCCAGCATCAGTGCTCCTGTGTCTATCTGGAGCCCAGCTTGCATATCCCCACCGTCAGATCCCTTGTCTACCTCCTCTTCTTGCATGCAGAGGTCCTATCCCATGACCTATACTCAGGCTTCAGGTTGCATAGTCAAGGATATGCTGGCTCAACTTCCTACTCTGGGAGCAAGGACTGTGGATATTATTGACTCTCATGCATCACCAGCTTTCTGGACCAGCAACCACACTCAATCCCACAGATAACAATGCAGCCACCAGGCATCTCAATCGGTTCCCAGCTTCTCTTTCCACCCAAGGATATGATGCTTCAAGCTTGGATTTTAACTCAACCACTGATTGCTTGGATTGTAAGTACTGCCTCCTGGAAGCTTAACTTCAATCCTGACTGCTTAGATTATAAAGATCAGCCATCTTCATGGAAATTCCAGGTTTTGTGAAGACATATAGAATCTCTTCTGTGGATGAATTTTAAATATACTGGGCTGGACATTCTAGTCTTAGCCAGGCATTGGTTAAAAAAGTTATATGGTATGATACTCAGACTCATCTTCTGATTAATGTCTTGGGAGGCAGAGAAGGAAAATGAAAGGCCTTAAAGTGGCCTACCAATCAGTTACCTGAAATGGACAAACCAACCTACTTAATACTTAAGATCATATCATAATTTTAGATCATCAGTTTTCCTGATTCACAAAGTGATTGAAAGCAATCTAGCCATGTGCAAACAAATACCACCAAAAATAAACAAAAATAAATTGTGAGGAGAAAGATATAGCCTTCTTAAGCAGAGGTATTCCAGTATTTAAGCCAATCCTTGGTTGAATCTTATGAATGGACAGTGTCTCACATTCATTCACATTTCATGACCAATTCATAGTTGGTACTGAAAAACTTCTCAGGGTTATGTGAATTGTGTGACTAATTGTCCTAGATGCACTAGTTTATTTTAAAAATGATGTTTATAAGGAGTCAATATGTAGTTTAAGAGATAATAAGTGTGTATCTTATATAAATGGTATACCTATGGTTTTTAATATGGAAGAGCCTGGTAGGCTGCAGTCCATGGGGTCGCTAAGAGTAGGACACGACTGAGCAACTTCACTTTCACTTTTCACTTTCATGCATTGGAGAAGGAAATGGCAACCCACTCCAGTGTTCTTGCCTGGAGAATCCCAGGGACAGGAGAGCCTGGTGGGCTACCTTCTATGGGGTCGCACAGAGTCGGACACGACTGAAGTGACTTAGCAGCAGCAGCAGCAGCAGCAGACTTCAAAACCGTGATCTTCCGTTATTGTATGCAACCTCGAACTCCACCTCTGCAGAGGTTTTTCTGTGATTAAATAGGTTATAAGCAAAGCCAGAGGAACTGAGTACTTATCTAAAAAGATTACCTTCAGTTGGAGGTGAGTTGCTCTGAAACTTTACAATAAAATGTCTCTGGACAAGGAGAGCGAGAGAAGAGAAACAAAAGGACCCTATTTCATCTGTAATTTTCTGTTGGTAAGCCTAGCAGTAAAAAGACATTTGTTGATTGCTCTGACCCTGATGAATTTATAAACTGAGATCATTGTTGATGATGCTTGCAGATGTTAACTGGAAAAGTTATATATGCATAAACCATTCTTCCTGATTTGGCAGATATGTATAATTGTATTAAAATGAATCTAGCACACACACACACACAAAGAAAGTAGGGTGTTAAAGAGCCCCTATATTATTAGGTTCCTGTAGATTTCTCATTTTGTGGCTGTTAGTGTTTCCCTTATTTATTGGGGTACTCTTATATTGGATGCATATATATTTACAATTGTTATATCTTCTTAGAATGATGACTTGATCATTATGCAGTGTCCATTATTTGTCTCTTGTAGCAGTCTTTATTTTAAAGTGTATTTTGTCTAATTTATTTAACTGCTTATTTAACTTATTTGCAGAGTATATCATGTGAAATGCTGGACTGGATGAAGCACAAGCTGGAATCACGATTGCCAAGAGAAATATCAATAACCTTGGATATACAGATGACATCACCTTTATGGCAGAAAGTGAAGAGGAACTAAAGAGCCTCTTGAAGAAAGTGAAAGAGGAGAGTGAAAAATCTTGCTTAAAGCTCAGCATTCAAAAATTAAGATCATGGCATCCTGTCCCGTCACTTCATGGCAAGTAGATGGGGAAACAATGGAAACAGCAACAGACTTTATTTTCTTGGGCTCCAAAATCACTGCAGATGGTGCCTATAGCCATGAAATTAAAAGACACTTGCTCCTTGGAAGAAAAGCTATGACCAACATAGACATCATATTAAAAAGCAGAGACATTACTTTGCTGACAAAGGTCCATCTAGTCAAATCTACAGTTTTTCCAATAGTCATGTATGGATGTGAGAGTTGGACCATAAAGAAAGCTGAGTACCAAAGAATTGATGCTTTTGAACTGTGGTGTTGGAATAGACTCTTGAGAGTCCCTGGGACTGCAAGGAGATCCAACCAGTCCATCCTAAAGGAAATCAGTCCTGAATATTCATTGGAAGGACTGATGCTGAAGCTGAAGCTTCAATATTTTGGCCCCCTGATATAAAGAACTGATGCTGAAGCTGAAGCTTCAATACTTTGGCCCCCTGATGTGAAGAACTGACTCACTGGAAAAGACCATGATGCTGGGAAAGATTGAGGGCAGGAGAAGGGGATGACAGGATGAGATGATTGGATGGCAACACCAACTCAATGGACATGAGTCTGAGCAAGCTCCAGGACTTGGTGACAGACAGGGAAGCCTGGCGTGCTGCAGTCCATGGGGTCACAAAGAGTTGGACATGACTGAGCAACTGAACTGATTTTGTCTAATATGAGTTTTGCTACTCCAGCTTTCTTTTGATTTCTATTTTCATGGAATACCTTTTCCCATCCCCTCACTTTCAGTCTGTATGTGTCCTAATCTGAAATGGGTCTCTTGTAGACAGCATATATATGTTTATTGTTTTTGTAGCCATTCAACTAGTCTATGTCTTTTGACTGGAGCGTTTAATCAATTAACATTTATGGTAATTATCAATATCCATGTTCCTGTTGCCATTTTCTTATTTGTTTTAGATTGGTTTTTGTAGGTCTTTTTTCTTCCCTTCCTATTTGTTTCTCTTCTTTCGTGATTTGATGACGAACTTTAGTGTTGTGTTTGAATTCTTTTTTCCTTTCGTGTGTGTATCCATTGTAGATTTTCAGTTTGTGATTACCATGAATTTTTTTTTAATTTTTGTTTTTTTCTGTCTCAGGTGTACATGAGTTCCCAATCTTGAACCTCCCGCCCCACCTCCCACCCCATATCAACTCTCTGGATCATCCCTGTGCACCAGTCCCAATCATCCTGTTTCCTGTATCGAACATAGACTGGCAATTCGTTTCTTACACGATAGTATACATGTTTCAGTGCCATTCTCCCAAATCTTCCAACCCTCTCCCTCTCCTTCAAAGTCCAAAAGTCCATTCTATACATCTGTGTCTCTTTTGCTGTCTCATACAGGGTTATCATTACCATGTTTCTAAATTCCATATATATGTGTTAGTATACTGTATTGGTGCTTTTCTTTCTGGCTTNGTCTTTTTTCTTCCCTTCCTATTTGTTTCTCTTCTTTCGTGATTTGATGACGAACTTTAGTGTTGTGTTTGAATTCTTTTTTCCTTTCGTGTGTGTATCCATTGTAGATTTTCAGTTTGTGATTACCATGAATTTTTTTTTAATTTTTGTTTTTTTCTGTCTCAGGTGTACATGAGTTCCCAATCTTGAACCTCCCGCCCCACCTCCCACCCCATATCAACTCTCTGGATCATCCCCGTGCACCAGTCCCAATCATCCTGTTTCCTGTATCGAACATAGACTGGCAATTCGTTTCTTACACGATAGTATACATGTTTCAGTGCCATTCTCCCAAATCTTCCAACCCTCTCCCTCTCCTTCAAAGTCCAAAAGTCCATTCTATACATCTGTGTCTCTTTTGCTGTCTCATACAGGGTTATCATTACCATGTTTCTAAATTCCATATATATGTGTTAGTATACTGTATTGGTGCTTTTCTTTCTGGCTTACTTCACTCTGTATAATCGGCCATGAAGTTTTGATATAGCAAAAAAAATTGTTTTAAGTTGCTGGTCTCTTCATTTCAAATCCATTTATAATATGTATTTGTGCTCTCCTCTTCTCACAGTTATTGACTTTGATATCTTATTTGTGTGCAGGTAATTTCCTACCTTTTGTGTTTGCTTTTCGTGCTTACTGTGGGCTCAGTTGTGTTCGACTCTTTGCAACCCCATGGGCTATAGCCCACCAGACTCTTCTGTCCATGGACTTTCCCAGGCAAGAATACTGAGTGGGTTGCCATTTCCTTTTCCACAAGATCTTCCCAACCAGGGATCAAACTATGTTTCCTGTGTCTTCTGAATTGGCAAGTGGATTCTTTACCACTGTGCCACTGGAGAAAGTTTGCCTTTACCAGTGAGCTTTTCCATTTGCAATTTTCTTGTTTATAGTAGTGGTCATTTCTTTTCCACTTAAAGAAGCTGTTAGCATTTGTTGCAAGGCAGGTCTGGTGTCGCTGAATTATCTCAACTTGCTTGTTTGCAAAGCTTTTGATTTCTCTGTTGAATCTGAATGAGAGCTTTTCTGGGTAGAAGATTCTTGGTTTTAGGTTCTTTTCTTCCATCATTTTAAATACATTGTGCCATTCCCTTCTGGCCTGCAGAGTTTTTGCTAAAATATCAGGTGATAATCTTAGGGGAGTTTCTTTGTATGTTATTTGTTGCTTTTTCCCTTATTGCCTTTAATATTTGTTCTTTGCCTTTCATTTTTATCATTTTTTTTTTTACTATGGATCTCAGAATGTTCTTCCTTGGGTTTATCCTGCCTGGTACTCTCCACTGCCTGGGTTTGGGTGACTGTTTCCTTTCCCATGTTAGAAAAGTTTTCATTTATTATGTCTTCAAATATTTTCTCAGGTCCATTCTCTTTCTCTTCTGTTTCTGGGACCCTTACAATGCAAAAGTTTCATGTATTTAATGTTGTCCCAGAGGTCTCTTAGACTGTCTTCTTTTCATGTTTTTTCCTTTATTCTTTTCCATGGCAACAATTTACGTCATTTTGTCTTCCAGCTCACGTGTGCATTCCTCTCTCTGTTGATGAGAGAGAACTTTGCTATTGATTTCTTCTAGTGTATTTTTCATTTCAATTATTGTGTAATTCATCTCTTCTTTTTTTGGTTCTTCTAGATCTTTGTTAAACATTTCTTGCATGTTCTCAATCTCTGCCTCCATTCTTTTCTTTTTCTGAGATATTGGATCATCTTCACTATCATTTCTCTGAATTCTTTTACTGGTAGATTGCCTATCTCTACTTTATTTATTTGTTGTTCTGGGGTTTTATCTTGTTCCTTCATCTGCTAACTCATTTTGTCTGACTTTCTGCAATTGCAGTTTCCATTTCACAGGCTACAGAATTGTAGCTTTTCTTGCTTCTACTGTCTGCCCTCTGATGGATGAGGCTATCCAAGAAATTTGCAAGCTTCCTGGTGGGAAAGTCTGAATTCTGTTTCCTCGTGGGTGGAGCTGGGCTTTAGCCCTTTGGTGAACACAGCCTTGCTCAGGAAGAATTTAGGCACCCTGTCTGCTGATGGGTGGGCCTGTGCTCCCACTCTGTTGGTGTTGTTTGACCTGAGGCATCCCAGCATTGAAGTCTACAGGCTGTTGAGTGGGACTAGGTCTTGGGGAGAAATGGCAGCCTCTCAGGGTGGAGCCCACAAAAATGAGTACTCACAAGAGCTTCCACTGCTAGTGAATCTGTCACCACAATGTGACAGTCGCCCCCTGCCTCCACAGGAGACCTTCCAATACGGGCATATAGATCTGGCTCAGTCTCTCATAAGGTCACTACTTTTTTTCACCAGATCCTGGTATGCACAGGACCTTGTGTGTACCTCCCAAGAGTGGAGTTTCTACTTCCCCTAGCCTATGGAATTCCTGCTATCAAACCCTGCTGGGCTTCAAAGCAATATTCTCTGGGGGCTTCTCCCTTTGCCAGACCCCCAAGCTGGGAACATGATGTGGGGCTCAGGACTTTGACTCCTGTGGGAGAACTTCTGTGGTATAATTATTTTCCAGTTTGTGGGTCATCCACCAAGTAGGCATGGATTTTATTATGGTCGCACCCCCCCCCTAACATTTTTTGGTAGGTCCAACTTTTTTTTGTCAATGGTTATTCAACAGTTAGTTGTCATTTTGACATTTCTGTAAGAAGGGGTATGGTCACATTCTTTTACTCTGCCATCTTGCTGGGAAATATTCAATTAGACTCCATTTTAGATTGTGATTTCAGGATATTAGGCTGTCTATTCGGAGGAGGCAATGGCACCCCACTCCAGTACTCTTGCCTGGAAAATCCCATGGATGGAGGAGCCTGGTGGGCTGCAGTCCATGGTGTCACTAAGAGTCAAACACGACTGAGTGACTTCACTTTCACTTTTCACTTTCATGCATTGGAGAAGGAAATGGCAACCCACTCCAGTGTTCTTGCCTGGAGAATCCCAAGAATGGGGGATGCTGCTGGGCTGCCATCTGTGGGGTCGCACAGAGTTGGACACGACTGAAGCGACTTAGCAGCAGCAGCAGCAGGCTGTCTATTAGCTTAACAAGGTAGTGTTCAATGCAGTGTTCAACAGTATGTGAACCAAGAGTTCCAGATGTACAAGCTGGATTTAGAAAAAGCAGAGGAAACAGAGATCAAACTCCAACATCCATTGGATCATAGAAAAGGCAAGAAAATTCCAGAAAAAAAATCTATTTCTGCTTCATTGACTATGCTAAAGCCTTTGATTGTGGGAATCACAACAAACTGTGAAAATTCTTAAAGAAATGAGAAGTCAGACCACTTTACCTCCATCCTGAGAAACCTGTATGCAGGTCTAACAAAGTGGACATGGAACAATAAACTGGTTCCAAACTAGGAAAAGAGTACACCAAGGCTGTATATTGTCACCCTGCTTATTTAATTTCTATGCAGAGTATATCATGCAAAATGCCAGGCTCGATGAAGCACAAGATGGAATCAAGATTGTTGGGAGAAATATCAGTAACCTCATATATGCAGGTGACACCACCCTAATGGCAGAAGGTGAAGAGAAACTAAAGAGCCTCTTGATGAAAGAGGAGAGTGAAAAAGCTGGCTTAAAACTCAACATTCAAAAAACTAAGATCATGGCATCTTAATCATAGTCTTGGATCTTAGATCATAGTCATGATGTCATAGTTAGCCATAGTTAGTCATAGTTATAATCATGGCATCTTAGTCATAGTCCCACCACTTTATGGCAAATAATAGATGGGGAAACAATGGAAACGGTGAGAGACTTTATTTTCTTGGGTCCAAAATCAGTGGCTATGGTCTTTTCAGTAGTCACATATGATTGTGAGAGCTGGATCATAAAGAAGACAGAGCATTCTAGAATTGATGCCTTCAAACTGTGGTGTTGGAGAAGACTCTTGAGAGTCCCTTGGAGAGCAAGATCAAACCAGTCAATGTTAAAGGAAAGCAACCCTGAATACTCATTAGAAGGACTGATGCTGAAGCTGAAACTCCAATACTTTGGCCACCTGATGTGAACAGCTGACTCATTTGAAAAGACCCTGATGCTGGGAAAGATTGAGGGCAAAAGGAGAAGAGGGTGACAGAGGATGAAGATGGTTGGATGGCATCACTGATGCAATGGACATGAACTTGGGCAAACTCCAGGAGATGGTGAGGAACAGGGAGACCTAGCATGCTGCAGTCTATGGAGTCCTGAAGAGTCAGACACAATTGGCAACTGAACAAAAACATTAGTGTCAATATTCATGGGAACAGGAGGAAAGACAATATTATTTTTCTTGATATATTTTTCTACTTACAAAAAGTATATGTAAAATACTGTAAGAATACACAAATAGCATATTTCCCCCAAAATAGGGTTTATTTATTTTTTTTTTTTTTGGTCATTCAGTGGTCAAGACTCCCCTCTGCCACTGCACAGGGCATGGGTTCCATCTGTGGTCAGGGAACTAAGATTCTACATCCCACATAGTATGGAAAAAAAAAATAGAGTTTTAAATATATATATGTATATATTTAAATAAACAAGTGTATGATTTATAAATACATTACACAGTATAAATTGTAGATTGCAAGCATGTGTCATGTGTGTGGAGTAATTTATAAGTGCATTTATAATTTATATCTGCCTATAAAATCAAACAAAATCAGGACACCTGAACATTCTGCTTTGCAGTCTGCGATCTATTGTAAATATTTCCCCTGTAAGTCAATATTCTTAATCAATCATATTGTCACACCTTGATCATGTAGCTTGATCTCAGGGCTGGATGTTTAGGTGCATAGTCTTGTACCTAAAGTTGAGTTTGGGGATTTCCCTCCCTTATCTTTGAGGCAAAGAGTTGGTCTGGGGTGGCTGAATGAAGATAAGGAACAAGAGGAAGGCAAAAATCTCTGTGTCTTGTGCCTTCCTCCTCAAATCTTCTTCTCCCTTGAGCACTCACAGGGGCCCATGCTCTTGTGATTGTGGAAGATCATATCTCTCAAGGCTCCATGGAACATGAGGTTGTATGGGATTGTACCTTATCTCTAGGCACACAATTCAGCATTTCCACAGTCTGTCTGTGCTGTGGGATTAATCAGAACATGGAGACTAATATTTGTATGCTCTTCAAGGAAAATTATAAATTCAAGTTTATGCTTGAAGCTGACTGGCAATTAGAAGCTATATGACAATTTTTTAAACAATAAGAGTGAGAGTCCTCATTCTTTCTCTTTTAGAAAAATTCCAGGAAGAAGGAACATCAGTTTTTTGTACAACTTGCCTGTATCTCTGCTTGGCATCATTCATATGGCCAATATACAGTGTGTCTTATCCCAGATGCTCTGAAGAATCAATAGCACTTTCTAGCTATGACTTTAAGGCTTCTTAGTACACCTAGAGCTCACTTTTGCTCATTGTGTCAGAGGAAAATATATTTTTAAACTGCGTGCAGTTTGAGCAACAACTCAAATTCAGAAAACTAAGCAAACTGTGCAGGGTGAGATCTATTTTGTTTAACTAGGTGTCTTGATANTCCATTACTTTGGCCACCTCATGCGAAGATTTGACTCACTGGAAAAGACTCTGATGCTGGGAGGGATTGGGGGCAGGAGAAGAACGGGACGACCGAGGATGAGATGGCTGGATGGCATCACGGACTCGATGGGCATGAGTCTGAGTGAACTTTGGGAGTTGGTGATGGACAGGGAGGCCTTGCATGCTGCAGTTCATGGGGTCGCAAAGAGTCGGACACGACTGAGCGACTGAACTGAACTGAACTGAAAGCAGCAGCTTAATGGATTGGTTTAGTTCATTCTTCCTTTAAGTCTTAAAGTCTAGTTCTTCAGACTCCAAGGCAGAGAGGAAGTAATTTTCACAGAACTTAACATCCACAAATGACATTCATATCAATCCCACTCAGTGGGTGGAATAAGTAGTAGTTATTTTGGCAAAACTAATTATGTTGACACCCACCTAATGCCAGAAAAAGAGATGCCATCAAAACAAAGGTAACAGAAACAAATGCTGCAAAGCAATCAGTCCTGGCTAGTGTAAGCAACTTCCAGATGAGTAAGAGGAGTTCTGATTTCCAAAGTGGGGAGAGGGAAAGCGAGAGCTGTTTTCCGACGTGTGCACTCTGAAACATCCTCCACCACCTTCACTCGGTTATGGTCCCACTCCCTCAAATTTCTCTCCATCTCCATAACAACCTCTGTCCTAAACTAAATAGTGAGATTCTTACAGAGAAATGATGACACCCTGACCACCTATTATTGGGTCTCACAGCTAAGAGTCATTCCTTATTCCTCTTTCCCTCACCATCTTGCATCCAACCTTTCAACAAACCCCACTAGTCCTACCTCAAAAATCTATAGCAAGGCTCCCATGCCTCTCACTACCCAGCCCTATCACTCAAGGCCAGGTTGCCATCAGCACTCCCACTTGGATTATTCCATTAGCCTCTTACCTGGCCATGTCTGCCTCAGGAGTCAGTTTTGGTATTTTTTTGTCTTTCTAGGAATTTGTCCATTTTATTTATTTAATTTGCTAGCATAAAGTTATTTATAATTTCCTCTTATAGTCCTTTTCATTTCTATAAAGTTAGTAGTTACATATTTTCTCTTCATTCCTGATTTTAGTAATCTGGGTCTTTTTCTTGGTCAGTCAAGATAAAATTTTGTNTTGTCTTTCTAGGAATTTGTCCATTTTATTTATTTAATTTGCTAGCATAAAGTTATTTATAATTTCCTCTTATAGTCCTTTTCATTTCTATAAAGTTAGTAGTTACATATTTTCTCTTCATTCCTGATTTTAGTAATCTGGGTCTTTTTCTTGGTCAGTCAAGATAAAATTTTGTCAATTTTGTTGATTTGAGTTTGTTTATTTTCTGCATTGTTCTTTTATTCTGTTTCACTCATTTCCTCTCTGATCTTTATTATTTCCTTCCTTTTATCTGTTTTAGCTTTAGTTTGCTCTTCTTTTTCTAGTATCTTAAGGTGGAATCCTTTTTAAATGTAGGCATTTACAATTATAAATTTTCCTCGTTGTTGTTGTTGTTCTAGTTGGCAAGTCATATCCAATTCTTTGCAACCCTATGGATGGCAGCATGCCAGGCTTCCCTGTCCCTCACCATTTCCCAAAGTCTGCCTAAGTTCATGTCCATTGAATTGGTGATGCCATCCTGTCCAAGCTCACTCTGCTTACCACAAGATAAGTCAGTGAATTCAAGATGAGGTATTGGGATCAGGAAGGGACTTTATTCAGGAGCCAGCTGACCAAGAAGATGGCAGGCTAGTGCCTCAAAATAACCATCTTGTTGGGCCTGGATGTCAGATTCTTTCACGGATCAGAGATGGGGGGAGGTGAGGAAACAAAGTAAAAAAGACCATTTAATTCCTGCAAATATCTCCTAGAATGGCAAGCCTCAGGTAGGGGAAAGTGTTATTTTCACAGCTTTACAGTCACTTCATGGGTGGTGAGAAATGGAATGCTGCTGCTGCTTAGTTTCTTCAGTCGTGTTCAACCATATGGACTGTAGCCTGCCAGGCTCCTCTGTTCATGGGTTTCTCTAGGCAAGAGTACTGGAGTGGGTTGCCATGCCCTCCTCCAGGGGATATTGCTGACTCAGGGATTGAATCTGGGTCTCCTGCATTGCAGGTGGATTCTCTACCACTGAGCCACCAGGGAAGCCCATGAAATGCAATCTCTCCTGTCATATCAACAAAGATGTCACATCTATCTGTGATTCCAGCCTCCCCAAATGTGAATTTCTGGGCCATCTGATAGAAGAACTAGGGGTGCTGGGCACTGTGCCATTTGCCACACAAAGAATTACAATCTTTCACAGGTGGTCAGGGTCAAGTTACCTCCCTGAAGCAGGCCAATATGTATAACAACAAAAAGTGTTAAGGTCACAGAAGCAGACCCAGTATAAATTAAAAATTAACCCTTTCCAGTTACAATCCAACCATCTCATCCTCTGTCATCCCCTTCTTCTGCCTTCAATCTTTCCCAGCATCAGGGTTTTTCCAAAGTCAATTGTTTGCATCAGGTGGCCAAAGTATTGGAGCTTCAGCATCAGTCCTTCCATGAGAATTCAGGGTTGATTTCCTTTAGGATTGACTGGTTGGATCTACTTGCTGTCCAGGGGACTTTCAAGAATCTTTTCCAGCACCACAGTTCAAAAGCATCAACTCTTTGGCACTCTGCCTTCTTCATGGTCCAGCTCTCACAACCATATGTGACTACTGAAAAGACCATAGTCTTGATCATATGGACCTTTGTTGGCAAAGCGATGTCTTTGCTTTTTAACACTGTCTAAGTTTGTCATAGCCTTTCTTCCAAGGAGCAAGTGTCTTCTAATTTCATGGCTACAGTCACCATCCACAGGGATTTTAGAGCCCAAGAAGAGGAAATCTGTCACTGCTTCTACATTTTTCCCTTCTATTTGCCAAGAAGTGATGGGACCAGATACCGTGATCTTAGTTTTTTCAATATTGAGTTTTAAGCCAGCTTCTTCTCTCTCCTCTTTCATCTCTCATCTAAAGGCTCTTTAGCTCTAAGTACTGCTTTAGCTTCCCTCAATACATTTTGATATGCTTTGTTTTCATTTTCATTCATCTCAAACTATTAGTTTCCTATGTGATTTCATTTCTAAATAATGCACTGGTTATTTAGGAGTGGTTGTTTAATTTCCACATATTTGTGAACTTCCTAAATTTCCACTATATTTTAGTAGTGAAACTGAGCAGGACCTTGTGGGTCTCATGAGCACAAAAGCCTTTCTGTGTCCTCCATTTATTGTTTGCAGGAAATAGGCATCAGCCTCCATGACCTTCCCTGAGTTTCTAAAGGCTGATTCAAACATTTCCTAATTAGGGAAATGAGAGGATGTGAAGAAAGGAACAGTCAAAAAACAGCAGTGCAGCCTTGGGGTAGGGTCCTGGGTCCCGCTGAAGGGATATACATAACAATATCTTTGAGCTGTTTTCCAGATACTAAAATCCCTACCAGGAGGAAGAAGTTTAACTCTATGCTGCCCACAAGCACATGGACCCCAGACTGGTTGGAACCAGAAGGTTGATGGTGCTGTCTTCCAATTATCACCAACCAGTCAGAAGAATGTCCACAAGTTGATCACGCCCTCCTCTTTGATAAAACTTCTCACTACCCTCTTCAGGTTGGGACAGACAGTTTGAGGGAATTAATTTATTGTGGCCCCCTTTGCCTGGCAAAGCAATAAATCTTTTCTTTTCTACTTCACCCAAAACTGTCTCTAAGAATCAGTTCAGTACTGGTGTGTAAGAGGATGAATTTCAACTACAGTTGGATAACATACTTTGTATGATTTCAATTGTTTTACATCTATTGAGGCTTGTTTTATCCTTAGTATACAGTCTGCCCTGGAGCATGGTCCATATGTGCTTGAAAGGAGTGTGTATTCTGCTATTGCTGGGTGGATTACAGATGTCTGTTCAGTCTAGTTGGTTTACAATGTTGCTCAGTCTTCAATTTCTTTCCTGATCTTCTGTCTAATATCTATTGCAGAGAAGAAGCCAGTTCTGACCCTGCTGCAGGGAAGAAGTCAATTCTGACTCCATATTAGAAACTGTTTTTCTAATGCATTGGTTACTTAGGAGTGGTTAATTTCATATATGTGTGAACTTCCTAAATTTCCACTCTATTGTAGTTGTGAAACTGAGCAGGACCTTGTGGGTTTCATGAGCATCATACATAATGGCTTGCCTCAAAGGACCCTGCCCCTCTGCCTGACTGTAAATTAAAGTGACTTTGTTCAGCTCATAGAAAGATGATCTACCTTCAATAGATGAAATTAACACATCCCTTCCAAAGGCTGGCCATTCCCTTGGAGATGTTTCGCGAGACTGAAGACACTTTCACTTTACTTCCCCACTGCCTCTACCACTCTGTTCTGCCTTTTGATTTGTTTCTCATTGCTTCTTTTTCTCTGACTATACAAAGAACCTGGCATCCAGATCCTGACAAGATGGTTACTCTGAAACACTAATCCGCCATATTCTGGGTCAGCCAGCTTTCCAAATAAAGTTGTATTCCTTGCTTCAACACCTCATCTCTTGGATTCATTGGCCTGTCATGCATGAGGAGAGTGGGCTTGGACTTGGTCGGTCAGTCACTTCAGTCACTCAGTCGTATCTAATTTTTTGAGACCCCCATGGACTGCAGCACAGCAGGCTTCCCTGTCCGTCACCAACTCTCTAGGCTTGCTCAAACTCATGTCCATCGAGTCAGTGGATGCCATCCAGCCATCTCATCCTGTGTCATCCCCTTCTCCTCCTGCTTTCAATATTTCCCAGCATCAGCGTCTTTTCCAATGAGTCAGTTCTTCACATAAGGTGGCCAAATTATTGAAGCTTCAGTTTCAACATCAGTCCTTCCAATAAATATTCAGGACTGATTTCCTTTAGGGTGGACTGGTTGGATCGCCTTGCTATCCAAGGGACTCTCAAGAGTCTTCTCCAACAGTTTAAAAGCATCAATTCTTTGGCACTCAGCTTTCTTTATGGTCCAACCCTCATATCCATACTTGACCACTGGAAAAACCATAACTTTGACTATATGTACCTTTGTTGGCAAAGAAATGTCTCTGCCTTTTAATATGCTATCTAGGTTTGTCATAGATTTTCTTCCAAGGAGCAAGCAACTTGTCATTTCATGGCTGCAGTCACCATCAGTAGTGATTTTAGAGCCTAAGAAAATGAAGTTTCTCACTGTTTCCACTGTTTCCTCATCTATTTGCCATGAAGTGATGGGACAAAGGCCATGATCTTCTCTTTGAATGTTGAGTTTTAAGCCAGCTTTTTCATGCTTCTCTTTCACTTTTATCAATAGGCTCATTAGTTCCTCTTCACTTTCTGCCATTAGGCTGGTGTCATCTGCATATCTGAGGTTATTGATATTTCTCCCTGCAATCTTGATTCCAGCTTGTGCTTCTTTCAACCTGGCATTTCTCATGATGTACTCTGCATAGAAGTTAAATAAGCAGAGTGACAATATACAGCCTTGATGTACTACTCCTTTCACAATCTGGAACCAGTCTATTGTTCCATGTCCAGTTCTAACTGTTGTTTCTTGACCTGTATACAGATTTCTCAGGAGGCAGGTAAGGTAGTCTGGTATTCCCATCTCTTTCAGAATTTTTCACAATCTGTGGTGATCCACGCAGTCAAAGGCTTTATCATAGTCAATAAAGCAGATGTTTTCTGGAATTCTCTTGCTTTTTCTATGATCCAATGGATGTCTGCAATTTGATCCCTGGTTCCTCTGCCTTTTCTAAATCCAGTTTGAACATCTGGAAGTTCTTAGTTCATATGCTATTGAAGCTTAGCTTGGAGAATTTGCAGCATTACTTTGCTAGTGTGTGAGATGAGTGCAGTTGTCCAGTAGTTTGAACATTCTTTGGCATTGCCTTTCTTTGGGACTGGAATGAAAACTGACTTTTTCCTGTCCTGTGGCCACTGATGAGTTTTCCAAATTTGCTGGCATACTGAGTGCAGCACTTTCACAGCATCATCTTTTAGGACTTGAAATAGCTCAACTGGAATTCCATCACCTCCACTGACTTTGTTTGTAGTGATGCTTCTTAAGGCCCACTTGACTTCACACCCCAGGATGTGTGGCTCTAGGTGAGTGATCACACCATCGTGGTTATCTAGGTCATGAAGATCTTCTTTGTATAGTTCTTATGTATTCCTATATGCAGGTCAGGAAGCAACAGTTATAACTGGACATGGAACACAGATTGGTTCCAAACAGAAAAAGGAGTACATCAAGGCTGTATATTGTCACCCTGTTTATTTAACTTCTATGCCGAGTACATCATGAGAAACACTGGGCTNCTATGCTGTAGTGAGTCTGTTGTCTCAATTTTAGGTAATTTCCTGAGTGTAAATTCAAATACAAATAAATTGTATTTATTTACTCAAAGCTTGCTTGATTGATTTGCACTTTGAATATTTTACTAGGCCTTTCCAGTTAGTTTACTTGGGCCAAAGCACTTTGCGAAGTGTCAGCTTAAACCACTTTTAGCTGTATAAAGAGTGTGTGTGTGTGTTCTGGTCTCAGGTGAAAACTCTATATATAAATAAATGTGCAGACTATTGCATTATCTCCTTTATTCTATTTCTGTAGTAAAAATATGAAATGTTTTAGTTATGTGTTTTTAGTGTTATCAGTATTATCAACACTGTTACTGTTGTTTGCTCTGAAGTGTGCTCCTAAGGAATACAAGTTGTATTTATTGCCAAATAAAAAGGTTCCAGTGAGATAAATAAATAAATAAAATGCCCCTTTATCTAACAATTTTTAATTTAAAGTCTATTTTGAGTGGTATTAGTATCACCATTCCAACTTTGTTAATATTGCTGTTTGCACGATATATCTTTCCCCTTCCTTTATTTTTAACTTATTTGTATCTTTGAACCTAAAGTCTGTCTCCTATATACAGCATATAGTATTAGTAGGATCATGGTTTTTTTTTTTAATCCAGTCTGACAATCACTGCCTTTTTCCATTTGCTAACCTATCCACATTTAATATTATTGATATAGGTAGATTTACATTTGCCATTTTATTTTCTGTGTCTCATCTGTTTTTGTCCTCTGCTCCTGTTTTCTTTTTTATTATGTAAATATCTTCTAATGTAACAACATAATCATTCTATTGATTTTTTTCAGTATATTTTGAATTATTGGCAGTTGCTCTAGGGCTTACAATATATATCTTAACTTGCCAGATGTACTCACTCAACACACCATGCATTGGGTTTCTCTCCTTCTCTATCGCAAATATCCTCATCCCCTTTGAGCTTCCAAAGACCACCTCCCAAATAAACTTCATGCACTCAATTCTCCCTAGAACCTAGGGGAAACTCAGCTTAAGTTGAAAGGTTCAGCTTGAGCAGGATTAATGCTCTCAACTTCCCAATAACTAATAGAAAAGAAGGAGAAAGCAGAAAAGAATTTTCATTTTTTTCCCATTCCAGGCAGGGCATAGCATATGTTGAACAGTAAGAAGGGAGACTGAGTTTTTCTGACAGATGGACAGGGAGGCCTGGCATGCTGCGATTCATGGGGTTGCAAAGAGTCGGACACGACTGAGTGACTGAACTGAACTGAAAACATACCTGAAGAAACTGCATGCTTCTAAAACAGGAGGGAAGGGGTAGAGCATAACCTCTAAAAGAACATAACCAAAGACCATGAGAAAAATGGGTTAGAACCAACTGGGTCCAAGATGGTGGAATATTCAATTCCAGTAGACCTTGAGCTTCATTATATGCTAACTGTAATACATTAGCTAAATTACACACCTACCAGTACCATGACGGTTCAGAGTTAACCCTAAAAATGCCAAAATCTGGCCAATGGCCCAATTTCTGGAAAACCTCATCCTTTCCCCTGGAACAGTTGGAATAATCCTCCTACTTATTAGCCTATTAAATTACCTAGTCCATAAAAATGAACCATGCCGTATTTCAGGGCCTCTCACCTTCTGAGATAGCCCACTTCTTACCTATCACTTTGTCTCTCTCTGAATTCTTTCTGTGATGAGACATCAAGAACCTGAGCTTCATTAAGTCCTGAGACCAGGTGTGTGGACTGAATTAAAAGATCACGGGTTCAAACCCAAATATGAGTTTGGGCCAGGTTCAGATCCCAACATGTGGGCTCAAGTTCCAGTCTGGGCTTTGGCCGGGTTTGAGTCCCAATCTGAGCTACATGGGTTCACGTCCTTCATTTATCATCAGAAGACAGAACTTCCACCTGGTGTGTCTCAGCAGGTGCAACAGTCGTGGCTGAGACAAGTTTTTACCCTGTGGCTCAGACCACTGAAGAAAGATAACTGTTAAGTTTTCTCCATTTGGAGCCAGCCAGCTGTCTTGCTGATCCTGCTAACAACACCAACTCTCTAGCTGTATTTCACTGTGCGCACTGTTCGCTGAACCCAGGGTAGGCAAGGCATGAGCTAAAAGGCTCTAAGAAGACTGGAGGAGCCATGGGAACTGCAGACACATTCATTCTCTCCTGGCTGATGCAGCAGCCATAGCAGTAGCAGACGTGCTGTATTCTCTCCTCTCATGGTTGACCCAGAGGACACAGCCATAATGCAGCTCACCACCATAATGTACCCATAACACCACACACTCTCCAGGGCTTTCCAGGTGAAGCTTATATATGCTTACAGAACAAAAGTAACCTGTGGCCAAGCGAGTAACTTGTGACATGCATGAACAGGGCTAGATGAGATCTCAGCTGTTACATAATCATTACATAATCATCACTTACACAATGTGAGGTGAGAGTGAGAGTGCACAGGGCAAGAGAGCCTGACCACTGCCATCATAGCTAATTTGCTCTTTCCCTGCACCAGCTACCGCCCTAAACTCTTCTTGGAGTGGCTGGGCACCAAAGGGGGGCTGCCTTGAGGCATAGGTAGCCACATCCAATCCTTTTTAAATCTATAGTTTAAAAATGAAGCACATTTTGACTTTCAAACATGGCATCAGCACTCTGCTGCTCTATAAGTCAAATGCCATTAGCTAGATTTTTCATTAAGGCCTCGGTTTTCAAATAATTGGGGAGATAGTTTGACAGCAAAGAAAGAGTTATTGCCAAGCAGCATCTGATTGAGGGGCCAGGACTTGTAAAGAGGTCTGTCCTGGGATCCTTGATAATACCCTTGACCAAGTTACTATACCTTTATGAGTCTCAACCTCACAATCTATGAAATAAGTAAAATGTTATTCAGCTCACAGGGATACCATGAGGATTAAATGAAACAGTGCAAAGAAAGTGTCAGGTACAATGTTTGGTCCATGGAAAACTTTCATAAATGTCACTGATGATTAACTACTAATAATCCCCGCCCCCCCCCCAGTGTTTTAATGGTCCACTTTAAGTGTCTACCTCTCATACTAACAAAGGCAGAGAATTATTTACTTGCCTTCACATTTTTTTGGTGGATAAATAAAAGGATAATTCCAAGCAACTGAATTTTCTCTGACTCGTCTAAGTACTAGAGGTCCAGAGCCCACAGGATAAAAAAAGGAAAGGGAGAGGAGGGGGATAAAAAAAAGGAACTATCTCTGAGTCCAGTGAATGATCAGATCTCGGAGGCTCTGTACAGCAAATCTTCCATTTCCCTAAATGCCTCTGGTTATATTCTGAAAGCTACCATACCTGCCCTCATGGTGTCTTATCAGAATCTTAATTATCACCAATTGCCAATTTCACAATCTTAACACTTTGACAACAGAAATCAGCTGTCAGTGATGCAGATGCTGTTTTCCTCTCCAGTCCTATCCCTCAACCACCACACCACCTCTCCAAATCCAGGTGACACAGGCAAGACAAAGGGAAAGTATCGCTCAGTGAGGAGACGGGCTTTCTGGGAACACTTAGCCGGGCAAATGAGGAAGAGCTCGGCACAGAGCGAGAGAGAGGAAGGAAGGAAATGAAGAAAAGGAAAGGGAGGGAGAAGGGAAGGAGGAAGAAAGGACGGAGGAGGGAAGAGAAACAGGAAGGGAAAGGGGAGAAGGAGGGAGAAGGGAAGGAAAAGGGAGAAAGAAAGGAGAAGGGAAAGAAAGTGGGGAGAGGGAAGAAATGGAGGAAGAAGAAAGAAGAGACTATGGACGGGCTTAACCGTAGACTTTAGGACTCGAACTAGGTCTTGCTGTCATTGCCTCCCTCTAGGTACCTAAGTCTTTTAGTCTTTCTTTTTCCTTTTCCCTTTTCTTTTATAGTTAGCCCTTTCATATTCTGTTCAAGAAATCTTTTCCTCTCCAAGTCATGAGGCTGTCTCCTATGTTTTCCTCAACAGCTTTATTGTTTTACCTTCACATTTAGACTTACAACCCACATGGAACCGATCTACAACCCAACTAGAACAGTGTAACGTGAGGTAATTTCTTCACATGTATATCCAATTGATGTAGCCTATTTATTGAAAAACCATCCTTTTCCCACTGTAACTTTGTCATAAATAAAGTGACCGTATATGTGTGAGTCTATTTCCCAGATTTTAATTCTTTAATTTACCAATTTACAAATTGCTACCTATGTTGCTAGTTGTTTCATCTTTATGCTGCAGGTCCTTGATACCAGTGGTATGGTTTAGTTTTAAAAGGCAGGGTACATGCTTGGTTTTTCCTCTTTGTTTACTATTCTTAGAAATAGATTGGGCTTATTAGCATCATTCCTTGGAGAAGGCAATGGCACCCCACTCCAGTACTCTTGCCTGGAACATCCCATGGACAGAGGAGCCTGGTAGGCTGCAGTCCATGCAGTGACTAAAAGTCGGATAGGACTGAGCGACTTCACTTTCACTTTTCACTTTCATGCTCTGGAGAAGGAAATGGCAACCCACTCCAGTGTTCTTGCCTGGAGAATCCCAGGGATGGGGGAGCCTGGTGGGCCGCCGTCTACGGCGTCGCACAGAGTCAGACACGACTGAAGAGACATAGCAGCAGCAGCAGCAGCATTCAGTGTGATAAACTGAATTTTTAAAGTATTGTTATGAATTTATAATGTAATTAATGTTTCAATCAACTGTGGTTATCCTCATTGATGTTCAAAATGTCCCATCTTTGGGAGTATCTTTTTGCTGGCTCTGAGGCATTTTGCTATGACCCTATTGTGGGGGATTTGTTTTTTGTTTGACCATGCAGTGGGGTCATATGGGGACCGGGGACTGAACCTGGGCCACAGTACTGAAAGCCCAGAATTGTAACCACTAGACCACCAGGCAACTCCCAGACCTGTTCTTTTGCAATAGCTCCCTTGCTCTCTGGTATGTTTGTGGCAATAGATAATGGACAGGTAGTGACCCTTTGGGTGGGTGAAAACTCTATGAGGTAGACTGGTGGTCTTGGAGAGTTCAGTGTGAGCAGCTGCTTCTGTATAACAGATGTGCTCAGGGCAGGGAGCTCCAGGCCTAGAGTAATGTCCCACCTACAATACGACCATCTCAGGAGTGATCAGGAAGAGGGAGGGAACACTGAAATAGTAACTAATACTTATGAAAATGTACTATGTACCAGAAGCCAATCTTAACTCTCTAGAAGTGCTAACACATTTCATCCTCATAATCCATGGGGTGTGAAGTATTATTATCCCCACATTACAGATGAGGAAACTAAAGCACAGAAAATAATTTGCCCAAAGCCACAATATCAAACAAGTAAATGATAGTCACGAGCCAAACTTGGGTGCTCTCCCAATCAAGATAGCAAATGAGGAAAACCATTCCTCCTGCATAAGATTTGGTAAGGATGGCTGTAAAAGGTGGTTCCAGCAACAGGAGAGTCTGGACAATGCCATGAAATATTTAGACAGAGTTAATTTTCAGTCCAACTGGCCTTAGCGTACTGAGGTCAGTAGACTGTTCCCTCCCCTTCCTTCCCAATAGGGTTCCTTTCCCTGTGCCCCTGCCTTCACTGGAGTATTTGTGCCAGTTCCTTCCCCTGCATCCCCCAGAAATTCATTTACCAAGAAAGCAATTTACAAATAAAAGTTTCTGATGAGCAATTAGTATGTGCTGGGTGCTGGTCAAGTGCTTTGTATATTTTCTCAATTATCTCCATTATATAAAACTAGACAGCGTATTAAAAAGCAGAGACATTACTTTACCAACAAAGGTCTGTATAGTCAAAGCTATGGTTTTTCCAGTAGTCATGTATGGATGTGAGAGTTGGACCATAAAGAAAGTTGAGCACCAAAGAACTGATCCTTTTGAACTGTGATGTTGGAGAATCTCTGCTGTTGGACTGCAAGAAGGTCAAACCAGAGAATTCTAAAGGAAATCAGTCCTGAATACTCATTGGAAGGACTGATGCTGCAGCTGAAACTCCAATACTCTGGCCACCTGATGCAAAGAACTGGCTCATTGGAAGAGACCCTGATGCTGGGAAAGATAGAAGGCAGGAGGTGAAAAGGATGACAGAGAATGAGATGGTTGGATGGCATGACCAACTCAATGGACATGAATTTGAGCAAGCTCCGACAGTTGGTGATGGACAGGAAAGTCTGGCATGCTGCAGTCCATGAGGTTGCAAAGAGTCAGACATGACTGAGAGACTGAACTGAACTGATAGAGAGGAGCAGGCTGAGTGGTTGAGTGCTTTGTTCAAGGTCACAGTCACTGACACCTGAGCCAGGATTCCACCCAAACGTGTCTTACTCCAAAGCCTTATGCCTCTTGTGACCCACTGCTGCCCTCTGCTCGGCCTGGGAAGGCACTGCCCTGCTGGACTGGGTACCAAGTTTTAACTACAGCACACAGCGTGCTGAGCAGGTTCCATCTAATGAAGGACACATTGGCGGTGGGGAGGGGGGAAGCAGGAAGGGTAGTTCTGGTTCTCAAAGCCACTACAGAGCCACTCAAATTGCATCAGCCAAAACTGTATGTATGATTTTGATACAAAGAACACTATTGGGATAACTGGTAAAATTTGAATAAGGTATGTGTTCTTAGTCATTCAGTCGTGTCTGACTCTTTGTGACCCATGGACTGTAATCCGCCAGACTCCTTTGTTCATGGGATTCTCTAGGCAAGAATACTGGAGTGAGTAGCCATTCCCTTCTCCAAGGGATCTTCCCAACCCAGGAATCAAACCCAGTCTCCTGCATTGCAGGAGGATTTTTTACTGTTTGAGCTATCAAAAAGCCCTTGAATAAGGTTACGTAACAGTAAAGGCGCATGATGTCTACAACTTTTGATTTTTAAAAGTGCCTGCATGTGTGTGCATGGAGAGAGAAAGAAACTAAGCAGACAAAGAAAAATGTTAACATTTGGCAAATTTGGGGGAAATATATAGGGATTCCTTTATACTGCCTTATAACATTTGTGTATGAAATTACTTCAAATAAAAAGGTAAATAATTGTACCTTCAGGAAGCCACCCACCATAGCGTCCTAGGTTCCTAGAACTTTCTCTTATAATTGATATAGTCCATGAAAGTGAAAGTCGCTCAGTTATGTCTTGTGATCCCAGGGACTATACAGTCCATGGACTTCTCCAGCCCAGAATACTGTAGTGGGTAGCCTTTCCCTTCTCCAGGGGAACTTCCCAACCCAGGGATCGAACCCAGGTCTCCCACACTGCAGGTGGATTCTTTACCAGCTGCGCCACAAGGGAAACCCTATAATCCATAGGAGATTGCAAATTTATTATCCACAGGGCTCCCTCCCTGGTTGCTCTTCAGGATGACAATCATGACCTTGGTAGGCAGGGGCAACTAGAGACAGAAGCCCACACATCAGTCCATTCTCTGGTGCTTTCTCCCTAACTGCCTGTCCCCTGAGTAACCAAATACAGAAGTCACTCTTGCTTTCCCACCCCAACTTCCCCTGCAAGAAATCAAAAAGATAATGATATACTTCCTCCTCTACAACCGCAGCCTCCTTCCCCAAGAGGCTGCAGGTCTGCTGTCAAATGGGATTAGAGCCACCTGAAGACAAGCTCCACCCAGGTCCATATCCTGGCCTGAGAGCTGGATTGGAGTTTCTGAGGAAAGAAAATCTCTTTAAAGAGATGGAGAGAGTGGCCCCAGCCGCAAAGAGTTGGATCCTCAAGTCAAGAAAAGGTGGCAGGGGGTTGGGGGCTCAGCTGTGGACCTCAGCTCTTCAATGATTTCATCCAGTATCCCAGCTCTTACAGAATAATCCACAGTGACCATGCCCCTGGCCTGGACATCCCCAAATGGGTATTTCACAGGCATGTCAGACCTACGGCATCCAAAACCAAAATATCGATCTTCCCTCTGGTCCACCTCACACCCCAACTTTGTCTTCCCACCACAGCCTTCTTCAGCTCAGAAAAACAGTAATTCTGTTCTTTAAGTTTCCAAGGTCAACAATGTCACAGCCATCCTTGACTCCCCCTCTACTCTCCCCAGCCATGCAGAATCCTTCAGCACATTCTGAGGATCTGACAGTTTCGCACAACATCACACCATCCTCTCTTGCCCAGATTGCTGCTGCTCCCTCCTCCCACCCTTGCCCATCTGAAATCTAGTCTGAGCATGGTAGCCAAGTGACCCTTTGAAAACAAACATCAGATCAAGTCATTCCTTGGCTCTAACTCTCCAACAGCTTTTCACATTGCTCAGAGTACAAGCCAGTGGCCTTGGCCCTGTGTAATTACACACTCATTCCTTGCCACCACTCTCTCCCCACTCACCCTATTTCATCCGCCACTGCTGCTCCTGAGGGCAAACGTGTCTGCATTTGTTCTGCACCTGCCTGGGACACCCCACCCTCCTCTGTCAGGCGTGTGTCCATTTGCCCAAACATCACCATGGTACAGCAAGGCCCTTCCTGAGGGCCCTGTTTACAACTGCAGCTTCTTCTCAGCAGCATTTCTTGGTCCCCTCTCCCAGCTAGTTTCTCCATCTACACGCCTTTTTCACCTGCTTGCCACCTTCTCCAAAATGAGCCCCATGAGAACAGTGATTGTGTCAGCTTTATTTTTTGCTGCTTCCCCAAGATCCAGCCAGGAAGGCACCCCACAGATGTTTGCTGAATGCGTGGAGGGCATCAAGATCTGGCTGTGGGGGCCCTCGGGAGGCAGGGTACCAGATGCAGACAGTTACAAAGGTGCCCTGGGAGGTGGAGGCTGACTGCACTGACTCAGGACTGAGTAGGTGGACCTCACAGGCCTGGGCGAGCAGAACCTTGTCAATGGACTGAAGACCAGGGGCCTCCTTGGCTCCAGCACCACAAGAGCCCATGAGAGCAAGGTAGTAAAGGAAGACTGCTAACGCTGGGGATCTCATCATGGAAACTGGTGGCTTGGAGTCAGCTTCAGTTGGATTTAGGAAAGTAAATGCAATATCTTTTAAACCTTGAGTGTTGGGAAGCAATTCATTGCAGAAATCCCAGCATTTAGGGTCCCTATAGGTGAGAAAGACAGAGGTCTCTGTCCAAAAGGCAAGCAACCCTGTCTTACTGGCCCAAGGCATTAGTCCCAGGACTTCAGATCGAGGGCAGCCCTTACCCTCCCACCAGGGCCAGTGTCACTAGGAAAGCAGTCTTGGGGTAGGAGCACATAGACCTCCCAGGTCAGGTGCTGCTGCTGCTGGGACAGTAAGATGAGCCGGAGTCAGGCAGCCAAGGGGAGCCAGGGAGGGAGAGATGAGGAATCAGGCAGGGGAGACATCACGTGCAAAGGCTAGAAGACAGAGCAACCGGGACAAAGAGGGGACAGCAGGAGCGTGGCTGTGAGAGGTGAGACCTGAGCATGGGTTCAGATGGGGAGGGGGCGGACTCAGCAGCAAGCCTCAGCTAAGGTCACAGGAAGGCACCAAGCAGATAAATCTCACCCCACTACTGTGTAAGCATGGAATGAGCAAAGGCGACTAGGCAGCAGGGAGCCAGCTGGCAGTCAGGATGAATCTGAACAATACTTAGAAGGCAGAATGGGCAGGCCCTGGTCACTGACGAGATCACTCCTAGAACAGAACTGATGATGGTGGTCGAGTAATACTGGACTGGGGCAGGTCCTAGGTTTGGCCATGCCAAGTCCACATGAAGAGACCTCACAGGCCCGTGAGGTTAGGGATGTAGACTTGGGAACCACAGGACTGTGGTAACTAGAGCCCTGAGAGTGGGCAAGAACACTCAGGAGAGCATTCAGTGGTGGGGGGGGAACGGGGTCTCTGGCAGAATCTACCATCTCAGGGCAGGACTGGTGGGAGGAGAGATGCCCAGAAAAGCAACTGAGGAGCAGCAGCCAAGGCAGGAGGAGGAAAGGCGGAAAGCTGGAGTGCAAGTGGTGAAGGTCAAGGGCAGAGGATGTCTCTAGAAGCAGGGATTGGTGGGCAGCATTCTGGAAAGTGACACTGGTTCCATACAAACAACCCCCATATGTCATAGCGAGTCAGCACGCCCCCCTATCAGATACCACAAACGATCCAGAATTTAACAGGTGTTTATTTGTGTAATAGAAGATTCAGATATATAAATACGAATACTTTCCAAGGTACAGTTTATCATGATCTGACACTGCACCGAAAGAGAATCAGTTCAGTACTGATCAGACAGTGCACAGAGAAAGGTCAGCTATGGCAAAAACAGATTTAGTGAAATGCCAGAGGCAGGGCCAGGACAAAAAAAAAGTGACAGTGTTCATCGCTGGGATCCAACTCTATGCGACTGTAGCCCACAGGCTCCTCTGTCCATGGAATTCTCCAGGCAAGAAGACTGGAGTGGGTAACCATTCCCTTCTCCAGGGGATCTTCTTGACCCAGGGATTAAACCCAGGTCTCATGGACTGCAGGAGGATTCTTTACTGTCTGAGACACTGCAGTGGGCTTCATTTGACTACAAGGCACTTCCCAGTGGGGCCAGGGAGATCATTTCTATGTTTGGGGAAAAATTCTCATTAAACAGACCTTCAGAGTGAACAGAACTGAGAAAGTGCCTGACTCACCCAACACCTAGGCTTCCCAACAATCTTCAATAGAGGGGCCTCTTCTCTCTAACACTTTTGTCTTCCCCTCCTGTTTTTAGAAAGTATTAAACATCAATAAAAATTAAAACTTGGTATCATCTTCAACTCCAGAAGAGAATCCACAATCCATGAGCACTGAGTCTCCATGGATGGCCTTCTGAACCCAGTTGCTGGTCCCCACACCCACAAGACACATAGGGCTGGCCTCTCCACTACCCGTGCTTTTCTTGCCACCACCCCTGGGGCTTCTCAACAGTGCTCTCGCTGGACAACAAACCACTGTACCCTGCTCCTGCCTTTTTTTCTCTTGGCTCCAAGTCCTTTGATTATACTGGCCCTGATGCCTGCTCAGCTCTTTCCCTTTGTAATCAGCTCCCAGATACTCAGCCATTGTGACATAAGGCAGCCACACGGAGCTGTGTCTGTGGATTTAAATGTAATGGCACACAAAAGACATCCTTATAAGAAGATGTATGTACATTCTCAACCCCTTTCCCAGTCTGGCATTCCCTGGCACAAAGCCAGCAAAACCAGCACATGAACTTAATGGAGGTAAGAAATGGGTACTCCAGGAGGTGAGAAATGGGTACTCCAGCAGCCGAGGACAGGGACTGCACTATGGGTGTTGTCAGCAAAGAATTTCACCAGCTGCTAAACCAACTACAGCCTCTGAGCACTACATAAGGGAAGTGCTCAGAAGGTTTCGAAGAGCTCGGCCCTGCCCGATAGCTGGCAGACCACAGCAGAAGCAACTTTAGCCCAAGGCTCAGAGGGTCCCTGCCCCCAGTTTGGAGCCATTTTTTTTCTCTACATATAAAAAGCTGCCTGGGTCTATTAGGTGTAACAATGAGTGAGGAAGTGCCAGTGCCAGGCCTTGCAAGCACACATCCAGAAGAGTGGGAGGGCAGGCCCAGGATAAGTCCATCACAGCAGCTGCTTACCATCCCTCCACAACCATGTTCCTGCTTCCTGTCATAATCATTACTTCATCAATTAACTGAAAGGGAGAGACTATCACTTAAACACAATGGGCCCTTGGGACTGGTCTTCATTCCACACTTACACTCAGGAAACAGTCCAGTCAAGCCAGTGGGTCTAGGTCATTATTATTCTCTTGGCTCAAGAACTTCATGGATCCCTCCTGTCAATGCCATCTCTTCAATGAAGAATGGTCTACTTCACACATATCCTCCCCTACTCCTCTGTCTGCATGCAGAAAACTAAAAAGAAATAGTTTCCGTTCAATATGGAGCAGTCTCCATCCATGGATCACCCCTGTGATCCTTTGCTAACCTAGAATCCAGGAGGAACCACCCCCATCATTTATCCTCTTGTGGCCACCTGCCATCTATCCTGTTATCACTCTAAAGAAAGCAAGAAACACAAAGCCCCTGACTTGTTATATGTAAGGACTTAAGTGAAAACTTTTAGGCCTTCCCTCTGTACTATCATCTGCTACAGAGAAGGTCTCTCTCCCACTCCTCTTGGCCCCCAGCACCTCCGCTTGCCCAGAGGAGTGCTGCAGGTTCCTGAGCTGTGCACAGAGCCGAGGGGAACACTGAGTCAAGTCACAGGGAGGGCGGCAACACTGGGCAAGAGCAAAGGGCCTCCTTCCCCATGAAAATCAGACCAGAGGCAGCAGGAAGAGAGCAAGAGCTCAGGCAAACCATTCCTACTAGGAAGGGAGAATTCAGGAACATGTCTACATCCTCGTTTCATCAGGCTGGCTTTCTAAACGAAGTGGGAAGCACTCAGCTGCAGTAGGCAGGTGTTAAGGTTGGACTGCTTCTCTCTGAAGGAAAATGTGGTCACTGTCTAGACTTTGAACAGTCAGGCAATGTACAGGGTAGGGGCAGTGTAGTGCCGGAGAACCAGTCTCCAGAGTTACACAACTCTGGGTTCAAGTTACCAGCAGGATTCAATAAAAACTATGTGCCAGGTACTGTGCTAAATGCTTACATCCATTATCTCAAAATCCTCACAACAATCCTGAAAGGGAGGTGCTATGATCAGAGCCAAGTGAGTTGGAATTGTACCTAGTAATCTGCCCAAACCCAGGGTTATTTAAGCCCAAACTCTATCTTCATAACCACTGCACTTAGCCTGTCATGATGCCTCATTTTCCTCGTGTATAAAATGGAGATAATACCCAATCAAAAGTGTTTTCTGGATTAAAAGAGAATGTATCGTTAGCACTGTGCCTGGCGCTTTTAAGCACTATTATTGCAATTATTAATAAACACACTACCAGTAACAATGATTCAAGTAAAAAGGAGCCTCAAAAGATAGGCATTTGGTAAGAGGGGAAGCAGAGGCAGGGTTTTCAAGAGCCAATGGATGTGAAAGCCACTGGCCATGAAATTCTAGACTTCACCTATTCCGGCATTCTATTCTCATAAATTATCTACATGTCCTGAAACACCAACACTTCAGCACCCAAAGTAGACCTCCCAAGCAGCCCTCCCAGCTGACATCTCTTTGGCTTGAAAACGTGGAGACACATGGGGACAGGTGAAAGCCTCACTCTGCCCAAAGGCAGTCACGGGCAAGAAGAGCAGCTTCAGGCCCAGCTGAGCGCCCAGGTGAGTAAGGCCACTGTTGGTCAGTGTGACACGGTTAAGGGACAGCACTGGGAGGAACAGAAAGATGGAACCACCTTTAAATAGAAACAGGCAGAAAGCAGCTGGACTACACTCCTTGCTGAGAATGGGCCCATCTTCTGCAGGGAATGTGGATAAGCAGTGTCCAGGACCAAGAGGAGGTAGGCCTGGATGAGCCCTTAAATTAGGCTCATTATCCCCACTTGGTCCACGTTCAGCACCCTGGGTAAGTTGTGCCACAAGGCCCCCACCCAACAAGGGGAAACAAGTCAGGAGGTGGGAGTGGCTAATCTCTTTAATAAGCCAAAGCTGGGTAACTGCAAGGAGCGTGATCAAGGGAAAAGAAAGTTTGTTTTGACGAAGACAAGGGCAGAACAGTGCCCAAGAGTCAGACTCTCTCTTCAGAGCTGATGGTTCTTTCCAGACACTCTTTCAGAGCCCCCGCTGCAGAGAAGCAGAGTAGGCTGGCCCATGGTTTGTTGTCTTGTGATGTGTGCACAAGTCACCTAGACATCCTCCTCATAGCCTTTTCTTCCCACCTTGACTGGGGAAGAATAGGAACCCTAGGCCTAAGGGAAACTATCCCCTCCACACTCCCCCCTTTCCTCAGCACATAATCACAATACACAAGAAAGGTGGGCACAACTTGAGTAACTCTCAAAACAAAAGGCAATGGTGCCTAAGATACCAGTGACCCAGGAAGAAGTTCCAGGTGTGCCACATCTATTAGAATAATGCAAATCGACCTCCTTGGAAACCAACCTTGGGCAGGCTTCTTATGGAGCAAGGCCACAGCTTTCCAGTTTTCTAAGCAATGATGTTCTTTGCCCTGAGTCAGTCACACACACCTGACCCCCGGCAATGTCAGGGATGCTCCTGAGCCTGGTAGGGTCTCACTGACAGTCTGAGGAGCTGAACTTAGGGATCTATTTGAATCGGTCTCCAGCTAACTCAGCAACTAGTTCACTCAAATCAAAGGGTCTGTTTAGCCTCTACTCAAGTGTATTTTTGGAATCTCCTTATACAATATAAGTTACAAGATAAAAAGCCTAGTGGGAAAAAAATAAAATACCATAAATTGTTTCAAAGTCTACCTGTGTAAGGTTAAAAATTACATTTTGCTCCTTCTGAAAGAGACAATAGATTTCAAACCTACTAATTTCAAGTTCCCCCCAAGCCTTCAGCTTCCTCATCAGCAAAGGTCTCACACCTTTCACCTGAGATAACTCAGAAAGCTATTGTGAGAATGCATTGAATTCAAACTGGAAAACAAAACAAAAATATCTAAATAAGAGCTGCTCAAAATCAAGTGGGAAACATAAAACCATACAGGGAAGAAACTGAATTCATGACAAGAGAGGGCATATACTTTGTCACATTTTATTTCTCACACACACACAAAAATGGGTCTAGAGCAAGTTATGCCACTCATTAAGATGTGCACAGCTGTGTGTTACAACAGTCTCTGGAAACTTGTCTGTTCAGTGAAAGATTTTCAATAAATGAGAGAAAGAAAATCAGTGTGCTATATAGACACAAGGTGGTGTCTGTCTCCTGGCTACTTCCTATGAAATTCCCGTTTCACCAGAAAGCATGTGGGGAATCAGAAGGAAACGAAACCCTAGCAGACCCTCGGGCTCTCTGGATGGCAGCTCTGTTGAGCTTCCAGCTGCCATTTCCTGGAACCCTCATCAGCAGCCACGTCCACAGGTATGTGCCAGGCTCCCTGATCCCAAAGGTGGCTCTCTGCTGCCAGGTCCCAGCTGAGATTTCCTGTCCCCAAGGACCCACCTATCTGCCCACAGTGGGGCACCATGAGACAAATGAAGCCCCATTCTATCTTTGGTTTGGGGAACCAAGTTCATTCTTCATTCAGAAAACTAGATTCATTACTGTACTCCACTCTAAGATTTATTGCTGAGGACAAGCATTTTAAGGAAAAGTATTTAGCAAAGGCCTGTAAGCACTTAATTTTTCCGTGCCCAGGACATGACTCAATACCTGCAAGCAGCCTCTGATACGTATACTTGCTCAGCCAGAATCATGGAATATGGGAACTGAAGACAGCTCAGAAAATGAGAACCCACAGTGATGTGTCCTGCCCAGTGTCACATGGCCAACACTGAAAACACATTCTGTTTTTAAGGGGGCCTTAGACTTAAAAAAGAAAAGCCATTTACTGAAACGGAAATAAAAGTTCAGAAGAAAGAAGCTGCTGCACGTAGAAGGTCACACGGTGACTGTGAACAGAGACATCAAGAGGGGTCTGGCCTGTGCTGGACACCTCAGTGATCTGGGCTGGCTGCGAGAGTCCACAGATACAGTAAGGTTGAGATAAACACAAACAAAAGCAGCACCAGCCCAAGGTGCTGAAACAAGCCGTTACACCCCCGTTTGGCAATGAGAACCACCATGGCACAGAATAATGAAACACCTTTGGGCACCGATCTCTCTCCCCTCTACCCCCTTGTTTATTATCCTGACAAAGAATGTATATTCCAAAAGTCAACCTCACTCTTCTAATTAAAAGGAAAAAATAAATAAATCACAATTTAAAAAGAAAAAGGTCCCGCTGTAAAATACAAACTACATTTAAACTGGTCACATTATACAAGTGTGCATTTAATCTTCAGAAGCTTCAAACCTCTGGGTTGGGTTATGCAGAGTTGTAAGCAGGACTTTGTGGTTTCAGTGAAGAAGTCATGGTAATTGAAATCACTATAAGAAATAAGTGATTTTTAAAGCACACACACAGATATACACTTGCCTTAATATATATATATATATATTAATATATACAACACAGCAGCTACATGGGTGGTCAGCCAGGTCAAGGGCATGGGTGTGTGAACAAGAAGCCCTCTGCTCCCTGTTTAATGAGGAAGCCCCCAGAAAGGATTCAGCAGCAACAAGTCTATAGCACAAATGTGAACAGCATCATCCCTGAAAAGACCCAGTTAGCCAACTGCCCTATAGGAGCCACTTGAGCCTAAACCCTGCAGGAAAAGACCTAGTTACAGCATCCTACTGCATACACTTGAAATAGAACAGTGTGGCTTTTTTCCAGACTATTATAATTTTTCATGCCTTTTGAAAAAAAATTAAAACTGAAATCTTCTTCAGTCTGTGATGAAGTGAGGTGAATCCATATCAAAAAGCAAAGCTCACAGTCCACAGGATTTCGTGAACAAAATGCTTATCTGATTAATAAGCCTTCATCCTTCCTCCCTCAGAAGGCAACCCTCCTGTAGCTCCAAGGCAGGGATTATTGAGAAGCCCACGAAAAGCACTCCAGTAGTAAAGACATCCAAGCTGTGTACCTCTTCCCTGCTGGGGGTCAGCTACAAAGACAGTCGGTGGTGGGGGGCCTAAACTAGACAAACACAGATGAATGAGTGTCCACTCTGATCAGGCCCAGAAATGGAAGCTCCAGCTTAGGAGCTAGAAGCAGCAAGCAGGCACTCCAGAGCTGGGCAACACTGTCTTCCAGGATGTTAAAAGCTTTGGTTTTAAAAACAAAAACTGACTTCTTTCCAACTCAAAGCTTTAGGTTACTCACAAGCCAAATCATAAGCATATGGACCGTATACACAGATTTTTTTTTTCAATCCACAAATAGAAATGTTGTTTTTTTTTTAAAAAAAAAAGTGAGTTGAAGCTTGTCTTTGTCCAGCTAGGCTTGCCTGGGAGCCCTGCCCCTCACTCAGCCCTGTTTCAGCTCTCCTGGCCCTGGGTGGCCCCTACTTGTCCTCTGTGGCAGCTGTCAGCATCCCCTTGTCGGTCAGGTGAGACTTGAGCGTGTTGAAGATATGGAGTTGCTGATCTGGCCTCAAGGTCAGAAACTGCTGAACCAGCTTACTTGGGTTTGGGCCCCTGCAAGAGGATGAAGAAACAACACTGAGCAAAGCAGGAGCCAAGCACTTCAAGGGCCTGATTATTTTAGTGGCTGTTCCCTTCCTGGAATTTCTACTAATGGAGGTAGGAGGGGACCTCATAGAACCCATACCTAATAACAACTGAAAACTTCATTCATATTTGGGGATTTTTTCACTCAAACTGAGAAGCAGATGAAATTCTAAAATCCGCCAACTTGGTTCAGACAGAAAGGTACTATACCTGATAAAACTAGCAATATACACATTGACAAAGGTAGCCATCAGATACTGGCAGTCAAAGCGATCCATNTAGAACCCATACCTAATAACAACTGAAAACTTCATTCATATTTGGGGATTTTTTCACTCAAACTGAGAAGCAGATGAAATTCTAAAATCCGCCAACTTGGTTCAGACAGAAAGGTACTATACCTGATAAAACTAGCAATATACACATTGACAAAGGTAGCCATCAGATACTGGCAGTCAAAGCGATCCATGATGCCTCCGTGGCCAGGAATGGTATTGGCAAAGTCCTGTTAGAGGAAGGAAAGGATTGGTAAGCCTGGCTTCATCCAAGTCGAAGCCTTGTCTATGGCCACACCTCAGTGTCCATCTACTGTACTCTATAGCTGAGGGCAACAGAAAGTGAAAAGTGTTGATTCAGGTGCTGAAGCTATAGTATACAATCTTATTAAATTATAAAATATCTCTTTTGAAGAAAGATTAACATAAAAGATTATCATAAAACTGAAATCCAACCACAGAATTTTCTTAGAAACAAGGTATCTTTCTTTATCCTACTTAAATTCCATGCATGGGTGAAGAGCACATATTAACAGTCAGGGCTCACAGTTTGGTATTCTGAAAGGGGTGGTAGTTGATGAGGTGAGACAGGAGGAGGAAGGCAGAGATGGTGAAAAGGGGCCTGGGTGGGAGACAACGAGAGGAACNCTTAACAACACCCTGAAAGAGAGGGAGAGTATGCCTTCCCATTGTTTTAAACATAATAATGCCCTCACAGTATGCCATTATCATTGTTTTAAACACAATAATGCCCTAAAGGCTCTAAAGAACCTCTTGATGAGGGTGAAGGAGGAGAGTGAAAAAACCGGCTTAAAACTCAATACTAACATTCAGATGAGCTAGTCTTTACATGTTCTAAGCTCTTTATATATTTTTATTAATTTATTCCTCAGGCAGTAGGTATTACTGCATCTTCATTCTGAGAACAGGAAACAAAGGCATGGTCTGGGATCTTAACCACAGTACTTTAGTATCTCTGTTGCTGCTCTTCAGTGGCTAAGTCATGACCAACTCTTTGCGACTGCAACATGCTAAGCTTCCCTGTCCTTCACTATCTCCTGGAGTTTGCTCAAACTCATGTCCATTGAGTCAGTGATGCCATCCAACCATTTCATTCTCTGTCACCCCCTTNTAGTATCTCTGTTGCTGCTCTTCAGTGGCTAAGTCATGACCAACTCTTTGCGACTGCAACATGCTAAGCTTCCCTGTCCTTCACTATCTCCTGGAGTTTGCTCAAACTCATGTCCATTGAGTCAGTGATGCCATCCAACCATTTCATTCTCTGTCACCCCCTTTTTCTCCTGTCCTCAATCTATCCCAGCATCAGGGTCTTTTCTAATGAGTTGGCTCTTCGCATCAAGTGGCTTCAGTATCAAGTTTCAGCTTCAGCATCATCCTTCCAATGAATACTCAGAGTTAATTTCTTTTAGGAAATATGGTTTGATCTCCTTGCTGTCCAAGGGACTCTCAAGAGTCTTCTCTAGAACCACAGTTCAAAAGTTATTGGATGTGGTCCAACTCTCACATCCATACACGACTACTGGAAAAACTATAGCTTTGACTAGACAGGCATTGCCTTCAAAGAAGGCAATGGCAACTCACTCCAGTACTCTTGTCTGGAAAATCCCATGGATGGAGGAGCCTGGGAGGCTGCAGTCCATGGGGTCGCTAAGAGTCAGACATAACTGAGCAACTTCCCTTTCACTTTTCACTTTCATGCATTGGAGAAGGCAATGGCAACCCACTCCAGTGTGCTTGCCTGGAGAATCCCAGGGACTGGGGAGCCTGGTGGGCTGCCGTCTATGGGGTCACACAGAGTCGGACACAACTGAAGTGACTTAGCAGCAGCAGCAGACAGACTTTTGTTGGCAAAGTGATGTCTCTGCTTTTTAATATGCTGTCTAGGTTTGTCATAGCTTTTCTTCCAAGAAACAAGTGTCTTTTAATTTCATGGCTGCAGTCACTGTCTGAAGTGATTTTGGAGCCCCCAAAATAAAGTCTGTCATTGTTTCCATTTTTTTCTTCATCTATTTGCCATGAAGTGATGAGACTGGATGCCATGATCTTAGTTTTTTGAATACTGAGTTTTAAGCCAGCTTTTTCACCCTCCTCTTTTACCCTCATCAAGAGGCTCTACAAACTAGGATATGTCTTCACATTTTCACTAACACCATAGCTTCTTCAGTCAACCTACTGATTTCTATCAATGTTGATAGATTTCTTGCTGAAATCATCGCATTTGCAGAATAAAATCTACCAAGTGTATTATTCTTTTGACACGTTGCCAGATTCTATTTGCTATAGTTTATTTAAAACGGTATAGCTATAATCATGAAAAAAAAAATCAGTTTATCACTCTTGTTTCTCCCTGTGTTTNGTCTAGGTTTGTCATAGCTTTTCTTCCAAGAAACAAGTGTCTTTTAATTTCATGGCTGCAGTCACTGTCTGAAGTGATTTTGGAGCCCCCAAAATAAAGTCTGTCATTGTTTCCATTTTTTTCTCCATCTATTTGCCATGAAGTGATGAGACTGGATGCCATGATCTTAGTTTTTTGAATACTGAGTTTTAAGCCAGCTTTTTCACCCTCCTCTTTTACCCTCATCAAGAGGCTCTACAAACTAGGATATGTCTTCACATTTTCACTAACACCATAGCTTCTTCAGTCAACCTACTGATTTCTATCAATGTTGATAGATTTCTTGCTGAAATCATCGCATTTGCAGAATAAAATCTACCAAGTGTATTATTCTTTTGACACGTTGCCAGATTCTATTTGCTATAGTTTATTTAAAACGGTATAGCTATAATCATGAAAAAAAAAATCAGTTTATCACTCTTGTTTCTCCCTGTGTTTTTATCAGCTTTAATACTAAGGGTTAGATAAGACTCGCCAAAACTAGAGAAAGCCTGTGTGCAGTCATAAGTATTAAATACTCAGCTGCTATCACTGGTCATTTTTTCCAGGTGTGGATTCTTACAGAATTTTCAAAGCTCTTTTATAATTATTGATCTGTTCAAGTTTTCTTCTTTGTGACTTTTACTCGGTATCCTCTTGCCAGGAAATGATTTTTTTCTTCTAGATTTTCATATTTGTTGCTGTACAATTGAACTGTCTTGGACTCTTCAAATATCTCTATACTTGTTGGTTTAGAATAGTGGTTCTCAAAGTGTAGGTCCTAACTAGCAGCATCAGCATCACCTGGGAATGTACTAGAAATGGAGTTCTCCGACTTCACCCCATAGCTACTGAGGCAGAAAATCAAAAGTGGGGCCCAACAATCTGTGTTGTAACTAGGCCTACAGGGGCCGCTGATATGCTCAAGTGAGAACTGCCAACTTAGCAATTGGGGTTTCTCAGTCCTCCTATACATAAGAACACCCACAAAATAATAGGAAAAATGCCCCTCACTAACATCACTCACCAGATCATTCCTTCAAATAGATTGTGGATAACAAGATGTGACTGTGTTACAACAATCAGAAGTGTTACATGGGTCCAGCCAAACTGCAAAAGAAGATAAAGGATAAACTTTACCTATCACTTTACCTTGAAAGGTACTGCAAATAATAGCTAATACCAAACAGAAAGTTGTTGAGAAACAGGTAGGAAAGATATCTGCTTCTGTATCTGTCTTATTGGAAATGAAAAGCTACAGAACAGGCCTCGAGAAGAACTATGTTTCCCAGCTACAGTTCCCAACAAAAGGAGGGTGCATGTGGCCCACCAGTTAGTCCTTTTACGCTCCAAAAGCCTGGGTACTTCTTGTTTTCTTAGTAAGTATTTACTGAGCGATTAGGACACTCAGAGAGGGGGCGTTTTTAAGTTGAGGGAGCAATATAGCAGGTAGGATATCTATGGTCAATGTCTAAAGCTTCACCTAGAGCCTTACCTAGAGGCCATACTCAGATCCAGACGGGAGAGACTGCTCAGGGTATATAACAGTGATTGGATCTAGGTGGATACGAAGACACCAAACTTCACAGGGGATGCCTCTTACACCCTCCAGGTTTCAGATGCACAAGAACAGACTACATTCCAAAGTTCTGATTTATCACACAAGTATGAGAAGCCTGGGGAGTTTCCCCAGAATTTCACTTATATCAAGAATTTTGACATTGACACCTTTTGACACTACCCTTACCATGTAGAACTGCAATCGATAATGCTTCTTGACCAGACTCAGCACAAACATGCAGAATCCTAGTTTGAGAAGGAAGGAAGAGAAAAGGCAAAATGAATCACATTCTGCATTTATCTTTGTCCTAGTCATTGCCTTTAGCTGTGTCATACGGTCCTTTGCTAATTTCCTGGCAACAGCTAACCAGGGCACAAATCCATTGCCCAAGGGAATAAAATCAGTTATTCAGACAGGCAGTCAGAACGGAAAAATGACTACTTCAAGACAATCAAAGGAAGACAATATTTTTAAATTTTACAGATTACACTCAACTTAGGATACTGTTCACCAGATAGAAATGTTCTGATTCTAGAACAGGGGCTGATAATGGTCAGGCCGGCTGCCAGTATTTTGTTGTTGTTGTTGTTAAACTCACTGGCACCCAAAGCAGGGCAACACTGCCCTAGCTGGTAGCTCAGTTATTAGCATGGCAATTCATCATCGAGGTTAGCTGCCTGTTTTTATAAACAAACTTTTATGAGAACACAGCCATAACTTTGTTTACATGTTATTCAGGGTTTCTTTTGTGCTACAATAGCAGAACTAAGGAGCTGCAGTGGAGACTCCACAGCCCCCAAAACGTGTAATATTATTATCTGGACCTTAAGAAACCAATCTCTATCCTAAAGAACAGGTCTGGCAGAATGGGTATCCACATGGTATAAGGCCAAGGTCATCCTTGCATCTCTTTCCTACTGACCCACATGACTAAAACCTCTGGGAAGAAAATGGATTTTACCCACAAGTGTGCTGGGTCCCTCAAAAATAGCCCTGCCCAGAAGAGAGTATATCATTGTTCCAGCCTTTGTGGGGCTGCTTCCAGGCTCTGAGGCATGCTTTCTGACTATCCTCAACACATCAGACCTCTCAGCAGTAGACTTCATATTCAGTAGCCAAGTGTCATTCAGAGAGCCAAGTATCACTACCAAGTTGATGAAAAAATAGGTCAGACTGAAATTTAGGTCAGAGTCAGAACAAATTTCCCATATGCCTCAAACTGGTTTTCAGGGTAACCATGAAGAACATTAGCATTATTTGAACTCATGTATAGTCTCAACTGAGTTTAGATTGATGGAGCAGTTTACCGTTTGTCAAATTTCAATATAGCTTATCAAATCCTCATAGTAACTCTGCCATTTTAGCTCTAGGTTACAGGAGAGCTAACTGAGACTCAAAGAGTAAGCGTCTGGCTCTTCTGAAGTCACAGGTCTTTTAAAACCCAAATCAATAAGATTTCTAATGTACTATAGTATCACTTTTTTAAAACTAATTTTTATTGGAATACAGTTGATTTACAACATTGTGTTAGTTTCAAGTGTCCAGCAAAGTGAATCAGTTATATATATATATACATACATATGTCCACCTTTTCGATCCTTTTCCCATATAGGCCATTACAGAGTTCCCTGTGCCATACAGTAAGTTCTTACTAGTTATCTATTTTATATACAATAGTGTGTATATGTCAGTGAAAAGTCCTTTTCTAAATACAAACTTCTGGATTTTGTTCTGGTCACACTGCAGAATCTCTGCCAACAAGAGAGTCAGGACACAACAGTGCTATGGGGTCCTTCAACAGAGGCTGAAACACACGGACAGGTGGCACAAACTACAGCCCCCACAACCACAAGCCCCTCAGCCTCATTTCTCTTAGGAAAGAGCTACTATAGCTCATGTAAGGGCAGAATCTTTAGTTCTGCTTCCCTGTGTGGTCAAAGTTAAGTCATCAAAACTTTACATGAACCAAGTAATGCCCCAACTCCAACTCAGCAGATATGCAAAAACAAGACATACGCAACAACTGGCAAGCCGCTTAACACATACCTGTCAGGTAGAGAGTAAAGGAAATGAATCGATGGTATTTACTGAGAATCCGCAGAGGCTCCTCTCTCTGGACTAGAGTGAAGAAGTAATCCGTCACTGTTTCGCCATAGAAGAAATAATTTACACACAGCAGAAAGTACCTGTTAAAGAAGACAGATCACTGCCAAAGGGAGCACATGTGGCCCCTCCTTACAGCAAGTCTGTTAGGACCAGAGCAGCAGTCCACTCAACCCCTAAGAACCCCCCAGGCAGCTCACAGCAGGGCAAGCAGACCACAGACCCCTGTCCTCTGGTGACCCTGTAGCTGAGATATTTATCTAGAAATTTGTGGTTTTCATTCACTCTCCATTTATCACAAACATGGGACCCAATTTCTGCCCCTTCGATAGCACTGCCAGGTCTAACAACACTCAGTCTCAGAAAGGTACCTCATCCTGCCTCCTTGGCCTTACTTCCACTCTTCCAGATAGGAACTCTACATGCCTATTAAAACGAAATTTCTCTGGCTTTCTGTCTGTCTGCTTGGTTCCTTTCTTCTCCCTACCTGGCACATCCTCTTCACTTACCCACTTTATCACTCATTGCTCAAATACCATTGTCTTCATAAAACCCTGCATGATGGAATGTGGTACCCTGCCTCCCCTGCTGTTATTTCTGTAATGCGAAATACTTGCTCTTTTCACTAAGCAATTAATTATGCTTCATCTCAGACTGTCTTCCTCTCTGATGCCTGGCTCTGACACACAAATTTTTCACTAGCATTAATTCTTCACTTGTTTATAACCTCTCTCCTCAACAAGGAGGGAGAAGCCACGGCCCATATACATGTGCCGCTTCACTAGCGTTTCTGAGTATGAGAATGAGCAACTCAACTCTAAACACTCAATAAATATCCAGATATCAAAGAAAGGGGAGAGCTTATCTTATCTCTTCCACTTAAAAAAAAAAAAAAAACTGTGGAAGTTCAAGAACTCCCAGACAAGCTTTGTTTTCTGTTAGTTGAAAAACACTTCTTTGAACAGTGACCACAGTCAGGAGTCAAACATCCTGAATATGTTAATAAAATTCGTAACATTGCTTTGTTAAAAATTCCTAACATTGCTTTCCAGCTATAGGAGACCCACAAGAGAAACCTACATCTTAACCCAAGGGGCAGGCACTGGCCCTGTGGCAACTGCAAGGCAGCTTATGCTGCTAGGTGATAAGGAAGCATCTCTGAGGAGGATGTGTCCAGCCCAAATATGAGCATGTCAGCTCCCTTGGCCATAACCAAGTTGCTGGGGCCCAAAACACTACTCTCTGGCCTGGTAAGTTATGAAATCAATGCCCAAGACTCAGCACAATAGAGTGAGAGGAGTCTGTATCTGCCCTAAGTCTTCTCAGGACTACATAATGCTCTGTTCACACATCACCACCTCGGAAAAGTGTGGTCAACACAGCAAAGGGTTTCAGATCAGGAAGGTGTCTTGGACATCATCTGCACTACAGGTTTTGTTCTGGCTTCAAGACAAACAAGCCCAGAATTCTTTGGCAGTCCAATGGTTAGGACTTGCTCTTACTGGCCAGGCCCAGGTTCAATCCCTAGGCAGGGAACTCTACATGTCACATAACACACCAAAAAAAGAAAAGAAAGAAACCTAAGGATATCCAAGCTCTTTCTTAGGAGGAGAAAGCAGAGCTCTCTGAGGGGCCCAGACCCCTGCATTCAGTCTCACTCCTGCCCACTGGAACCTCCAAGGAACAAGGAACTCCAAGGAACTTCCAAGGAACCTCCAAGCAACTAGGACTCCAAAACCACAGGTTGAAAAGCACTGACTAGGTCTCTACTATCTATTTTAAAGATGAGGAAGCCAAGTTCCAGAAACAGCAACACCAGCGTTGACAACTCCTAGATGACTGTTGTTGGATGCTGGGATACCAGAGCATGAAAAATGTACTCATCTAGAAAACGGGGGCCATTGTGCAGTCTGAGGAATCCAAATATTGATGCAAATATAGTCATAGACGCAGCTGGTCTGGATTCTTCTAAGGAAGAACTACTCCTTCCAAGCCAGCCATTCAGTCTGGCCTAGGCAATACTTTGGTCTCAAAGGTGCTATGAAGGTCCATGGCTATCAACCCCTCCCTCCAACCACGACTATAACTACCTACCACAAAACCTTTGTCCAAACCTGTTAAAGGTCTCTGTGGGGCTAGAGAGCTTACCAGCTGAGGGTTCTGAACCAGGGCAGGTCATAGGAGTGGTAGACATTGTAGCCAATAGTGATAATCTCATGGAAACACTTAATCTGAACACACATCACCTGCGGGATACAAAAGAATTTAAAACACTTGCTATCTCCTCAGTTCTTATGATCTGTGGAAACAGAAACTAACAGGTCACAGGCCTTCAAGAAAAACCACTATATTTAAGAACAATGTCAGTCCTCCAGTGATTCTGCTCCCCTCCTTTCTCTCACATCACTCAACAGGGTTGGGAGGCCCTTTATGATACACAGAGCAGATACAATTTCTCACAATAAATATATGCTTCTGAAACTCTTATTAACTTTTTATTGTAGAATCCCCCACCTCAATCTCTTCCACTTTTGACTCTGAATAAAAATACATACTTGAAAAGTCCCAAACTGCTCTGCTCAGTCGTCAGTTGTATAGTCATTTGATGCTGTCTATGACAATGGGAAGACTCAGAGCAAAGTACTGTGGACTGGAATTTTATATCAAAAGTCCTAAGCTTATGAGGGAGGCCCCAGGAAAATAAGAAACAAAATCAAGAGTCACACAGAATCATAGCCAGGTTCCCAGTTTGACCAAAGAGCTGAAGTACTAAAATCAAATTTTAGAGTGATCTTTAACCACCTACAACTGGCCCGTGCCAATGGCCCTCCAGTTGGCTGCTGGAAGGTGAGAAATCATAGTTATTCTAAGGCGGATGTGGTCTGAGCAGCCAGGACCTCAAGCGATTCCCAGAACCAACCCAACACCTGGCCCTTAAAATGACTAGACATGCAGGGAAAACTGGAGGTAAAACTAAAATAGCAAGTAAATGGCACTTACAATCATCATTAAAACCATTGGTCCCAAGTAAATGATAATGAAGAAAAATGCAATCATCGCCAAAGTCAGGATGCCTCTCACCCACCAGTTCTTCCATCTAAGTTAGAGAGGAAGGGAAGAAAAAACATGTTAGGAGCCCAAAGAACTGAAGCACAAACTCAAGGGGGATGGTTCTTTCTGGGATAAGAGCGCTCTGAGGTCAATGCTTTCCAGGAGTATGTCTTTCACCTTGACAGAGGCAGTAGCTATATGCTGAAAGAAGCAGGTCACCTCACCTCACTAGAGCCATCATCACTACACTAAACTCAGCAAGTGCTCGAGGCTTGCATAAAAATACACCCAACTTGTTTTTTAATGAAGGAGTCAGGCAAAAATCCCAAGGGAAATGTAATGTCTGCCCGCTCCCCCTTATGTATCTATTTAGATGGCTTCTACGGGCGTCTCTGAGAAAAAACTACTAACATTTTTCCTGCAGCAGAATCCTACATTTCTCTGCTCCTGCATCCCTATGGTAATAACAGTATCAAACAGAGTGGTAAGTAACAACAGCTATCCCACCTGGCACATATGCACCTGGCACCTCTACAAGGACTTTCATGTGTATTAACTGACTCAACCCTCCATACGACTAGCTTTTACAGATGAGGAAGTGAATGTACACATGCTACCCTGTGAAGTGCTTAAGCTGAGAAATAAATCCTGGGAGCCAATGTGGCTCCAGAACCCGTGATCTTAATCACTGCACAATACAGCCTTTCAAAAGGACAAATGTGTGGGAGGCATGCCCAGGCACACTTTTATATAATGTTTTGGGGTCTTATAGTTTGTCTGCCCACACAGCTGGTATCAGAAGGACCAAAATTTTAACCCTGAATTCACCAAAGCTGAGATGTTTCTTAATTCCTAAAGAATTTAAGGACTGTCCAAAACAGACGTGTGGGGAGAAGGAAAACTGAACTCTGAACTAGAAATTTAGGCTCCTCAGTGGAAAGCAGCTTGCCCGTTAGCCATAAACCCCAAGGACCATTTATCTTCACGTGCTATAAGTGACTACTCCTATGTCTATGTATTCCTGCTCTTTGGACAGTACCTCCCAGCCANTGTCCAAAACAGACGTGTGGGGAGAAGGAAAACTGAACTCTGAACTAGAAATTTAGGCTCCTCAGTGGAAAGCAGCTTGCCCGTTAGCCATAAACCCCAAGGACCATTTATCTTCACGTGCTATAAGTGACTACTCCTATGTCTATGTATTCCTGCTCTTTGGACAGTACCTCCCAGCCAGCCTAGGGTACCCTTCCAGGGCCAGATCCACTCGGGTTGTGCTTATAGTCACTGGTAAGTACTCAATGACACTCAATGGAGCCTTAAGCAGAGACAGGGGAGACTATAACCAGTGAAAGTGGGCAGGTCTGGGCCTTAAACTTTAACAGATGTGGGCTCCTGCTACAAGGCTGTGGGCTAAGGGCTTCGGGTCTTCCATGACACTTGGAGACCCAGAGCCCTCAGCAAGCACTTGCATGATTAAGCCAAGCTACCTTGAAGACAAGTTGGAAAGGGCCCTGTTGAGAACCTCTGGGGTATCATCTGCAGAGGGTGGTAGGGTGGCAGCTTCCACTCGGCTTTCACTGTCTGATGCAGTCTCTCCATCTGCCTTTGCTTCTGACTCTGACTCCTGCACAGAAGAAAAACAGAAGAGGGAAAGATCAAAAGCACTGAGTAGGATACTGGGTGTAGACATGCAAAAGGACCCGTCTACCTTGGAAAAGGCCTCTCCACCAACACCGAGTCACACAGGGAATAGACCCTGCTCTGTCACAATACCACAATAAGCTGTGGACTCTTGGAGCCACGGGACAACTAGTGGCTCTGGACAGGCTCTTGGGGGAAGCTGGGTGTGCAAGCTACTGCCCCCTGCAACAGAGCTCCTGAAAACCCATGGTGCTACTTCCAGGCTTCACAAGACCATCACGTGAGGAGGCCAGCCCCAGTCAGGTGCAGAAGCCCTAAGGGACCAGGAACTCTAGTCAACACTTCACCAGGACTGATGTGTGCCACTGTCCTCTCCCTGCCACCAGGCCTGAGTGTCAGCAGACACTTCAATATAACTCACTGAGTTGCCACCAGGTCACAGTCACGTAAGGAAATGCCTGCAGGAACTCACCCTGCTCCCCAGCCTCCATGAAGGGACCAGAGCATGCCAGCAACAGGTCCTCCATCCAAAGTACCGAGCTTTTATTCCTTAGGGGAATTTAGAATAAATGCTGTGAGAAGAGGTGCAGGAGATATCAAATCACTTGGAATCAAAGTCATGATACTACACTGCATTTGAGTAGCCCTTCAGAATTTTGAGAGTATTTCCCGTGCCTGTGAACATTTGAGCAGTTACGGCAGGAAAGAAAGGCAGACAGAAAGATCACTATTTATAAATGAAGAAACAGGGGCTCTGAGAAATTCAATAGTTGGCCCCAAATCTCCTATAACAGGTCTCTGACTTTAATGTGTTCATTCCACTACATTTCCTTTTATTTAAGCATCTCAGAATCCATTTAATTCTTCAGTGAAGTGATTCAGAACAAAGTAAACTGGTAATGGCAATAGGATGTTTCACCAAATCACCAAAGATTTCATTACATACACAAACAGACTAAATGCTGTATCTTTTTTTCAAATTGAACAATTTGAATTTCCTTGTGACTTAGCAGCAGTGGCAGCAGCAGCAATGACTAATAAATGTATGAAATTGAGCACCATTTCACACAGTTCTTGGCTATGTTGATGTCTTCTTTTGTGAAGTGCCTGTCAAGTCACTGGTCAGTTTTCTATTGGGTTTCCTTGCTTTTTTTATGTGTAGGAGTTTTTTAATATGTTCCAAATTTAAGTACTTTGCATCACTAACATGTTCCCCCAGTCTCCTCTAAACCCTAAAAACCCACCTCAGTCCTTCTCTCCCCTACATTCTCTCACCTACAAGCAGACCTTTTCCCTCTCACTCAGCACTGGCCACAATGGGGAGTTGGTGGGAGATTTTGTAATTGTCTGCTGCCCCAACTGACCATAAGGCCCCTAAAGACAAGATAGTCTCATGCCTGGCACATAGATGCTAACAAATACATGGAAGACGGTGGAGAAAGGAATTTTTTCCAGCTATGGTAAAGCAGCCCCGCTCTCAAAGAGACAGCTGTTTCTAAATTAACTTACAACTGAGATAACATTACAAAACAGAAGGTTTAACTACTACAGGATTGCTGATTCAGAAACAGGGGGCTTTGGTAAAGAACTTAGGGAGTCACTCTGCTGTACAGCAGAATTTAACCTAACACTGTAAATCAACTATACTTCAATTTAAAGAAACAAAACAAAACCACCTTATGGAGGTGTCCTCATCAGTAGCACCTGAGGGAAAGAGCCACAGCTGCTGCTAATGAGGTCCATGCTCCTCCCTCCACCAGGCTGAACCAGTGGACAAGTCACCCAAGTGCTGTACTTCACTTCCTTACCTAATAAAAGGACAGCAGAAAGGACCCTCCTTATCTGTGTAAGGGTTCTCCAGAAAGATATAACCAGACACACACCCAGAGCTGTGTCCTATTCCACTGCCCCACAAGGTTATGAAATGCAGCAATACCCATAAGTGTAACTGGGATTCTCTTTCTCCATTCACGCTTAGTGAAGACGGAGGCATTCAGAACAGATTTCCATGCTGTAGGCTAACATTATCATCCTTTTCCCATCAGCGACCATCATGGATATGAGGTAACGATGCTGTGGGATTATCTAGATCTGACCCCTAAACCAAGGGACTGCAAAATGCAAGTACCAGGGCCCCACCAAGGCCTCCCACAGACGTTCTCCAGGAGTATGCAGAAGCCACAGGGCCTGAGATGACAACAGCAGGCGAGAGGGTATGTAAGTAGGTGCATATGCTTGCAAGCGCATGCCCATGCGTGTGCGCGCGCACACACACACACACACACACACACACACACAGAAGCTCTAGCACCAGCTATTTTTAACTTATCCATCTTGTTGTCAAGGAAACTCACAAAGGCTGCTCGTTCCCAAACTAGGAAGGGCAGGAAGAAACCCAGGCAGAGCCCCTGCAGGGGAGGGGCAGGGAGTTCTGGCTTGGTACTAAGTCTCTGGACATTGCAGACCCTTTTACAGACGTCAGCCTAAATTACACCGTATCTGACTCCTCCCCTTCCTTACTGAGAAGAGTCACAGTGAAGAGAGGTATCCTGAAGCAGAAAGCAGTAAAAGGACATAGAGAAGTGTCACAAAGACACAGTGACTGTTGTTCTTGTCAAGACATCAGGAGGCCTGGGATGAACAACTAAGAAATGAAGTAAACTAAAGAAATAAGCCTGAAGGAGATTAACTTTCCAGCTGTCACCTGCCTTTAAGCAAGTAAGGGCTTCCCTAGTGGCTCAGATGGTAAAGCGTCTATCTACAACGCAGGAGACCCAGGTTCAATCCCTGAGTTGGGAAGATCCCCTGAGGAAGGAAATGGCCACCCACCCCAGTACCCTTGCCTGGAAAATCCCATGGACAGAGAAGCCTGGTAGGCTACAGTCCATGGGGTCGCAAAGAGTGAGACAGGACTGAGCAACTTCATTTTTAAAAGCTAGTAACTAACGCCAGGGTCCTGGGCCTCAGCCCAGGCCACTGAATAAGCATCCTCAGAGCCCTTAACTGGAGGTCTCCTTGGAGAAGGAGACAAACACCTACACAGATAACCTCTCTCCCATAAGATGAAGCAGAGTCGAAAAAGGCAGAAGGGCAAGTCCCTGTGCCAGAGGAAAGGGCACAACCTGGGAAGACATGGATCAGGGTGAGGGAAGTCAGCCAACTCTCGGGGCTCCAGATGTGGCTGCCAAGAGAGTAGACGAAGGAACAGAAGCCTTGGAGAACCTGGAAACCCTGTGCTGTTCCGGCTACTCCCCTGTGTGGGGCAGGGCCTTCCACTTGGGCTTCTTAGGCCTCAGTGAGGAGGTGAATGCTGGCAGCAACTTCTGTCGTGGACCCAGGAGGAGTCAAAAACCTAGAGCCCAAGCTTTTGCCCAGGAGAAAGTGGCACATGTGAGGACCAAGAATAGGAGATGTCAAATGTTTCACTGGTTTGCTCCTCCAGGGGATGGAAAGACGTTCTGCAGGAGGCAGAGGCAGCCAGTTAATTCCCAGCTCTAGTGTTCATTACACTCAACAGAGGCCTCCCGTCCCTGATCTTCTCCCTGGGGAAAGCGCCCCCTACATCACATGGTTGCTGGAATGATCAAATCCAATACCAGTGAAAGTCTTAAGGGACTGACGAGCAATAGGGACCTGCTGAATTCCATCCTACCCCCATTCTCCAGTAGGCTGACCATGGCACAGAGGACAGGAGCTCAAGAACCTTAAACACCCATCCCAGGCAACCTGGGCATCCTTCCCAAGGAGGGTGGAGTGGAGAAAGAACAGTGCTTATCAGGTTTTGCTGGGGCCCGTGTGCTAGTCAATTCTGGGAACTCAGCATCTGCCTGCCTTGCTTCCTCTTTCCTGTCTTCCATTCCAACAGGTGGCCCCAACTCAAAAATGATCCACCTCTCAAAGCTCCCATAAAGGGGGAAGTCTGAAACACAGGGAGCAGAACCTACCAACACTTCCTGACATGGGATGTGTACAGCACAGTTCACTGAGGTGTGGAAGGAAACATTAGAACTTACTTCTATTTCTAAAGTGTTCATCTTTTCTTTCTTGTGCCTGCTTTATGATGAACCTATCAAAACATGTATATAACTGAGGCGGTGCCAACTAGGGAACATGGTAAAAACATCACATACATGTGAGACACAGTGGTGGGTCAGTGACCCTGGGATTGTTGATTCCCACCACACTAAGCAGTGCCTGGAACACAGTACGGACCCAAAGATTTATTGGACTAATAAGCAAATTAATTCTTCTTAACCTACCATGGACCACGGTGTCTGGACTGCATTGAACACATGACAAAATCAGCTCAGATTTCCAGTTCGTGTACCAGGTCTGACAGGCCCCTGCCTCGGCAGCACCCTTGTAACAGAGCCAGACTAATGCCCACTCTCATCCCCTCTCTCTGCTAGCTGAGGGTCTAAGGATCCAGCTCAGGAGCTCTGGGACCCAGCACACGGTAGCGGGGAAAGGCTGCCTTGCTGCTGCAAGCTCAGCTCAGCTGCCAGGCATCCCTTCCTCCTCCCTTTCTCTTCAACCAAGGACCCAGATAAGAGGTTGAATAGAGCAGACCCTATCTCTCAGATTCTATCTCAATCACCACCCATCCTCCCACAGCCCTGCAGCCATTTCCCAAGTGGGCTGTGGCACTGATGTAAACAGGAAACAAGAGCACTGCTTTAAAAGGAGAAGGAAATAAGTTACCTCTGAGGCCTCCTTCCTTCTAGTTCACTTAAACTCTAAGGTAGAAACACTTAGGTGATATGATAAGACACATGGAGAGCCTTGGGTACCAAGGGTTCAGATAAGATCTGTCAACATTTTTAGAGGAACTCATGAATAAAAAGCTTCCCCTACCAGCCTTCCAGGTCCCCTCAACCTCCCACAACTGCCCAGACACCAATGAACCAGGGCTCAGATAGAACAGAAGTCTTTCTTCAAAAGGAGCAAGAGATGGCAGTCAGGGAGGGCCAGGGAGCAGTAATAAGGGGAGGAGGGAGGACCCTGTGCCCAAGGTCAAGCTTCCTGGCCTGAGGGACCTGGCTGGCTCAGTATAACGTCTGTAGGACTCATTTTCACTGCTATAATCTAGGTAGGAAACCCAGGAGAGAACCCTAGCAGTTTAGAGCATACTAAGCTGCACTAAAATTTGTAAGTTTCATTTACTGAGTGTCTTCACACCTTACATAAACTATTTTTCCCACTGCTTTAGATGGAAATTACAAATCTTGTGTTTGGAGGAAAATCATCAGGCTGAGCCTGATCTTTCTATTAAGTTCCATGCCAGCCATCTTTTCTGTTTTTTTGGATGTGCCAGGTCTCCACAGGGCCTCTCTGGTTGCAGCACACCAGCTTAGCTGCTCCACAGCGTGTGGGATCTCAGTTCCCCAACCAGCGGCTGAACCTGCATCCCTTGCACTGGAAGTCAGATTCTTAACCACTGGACCACCAGGGAGGTCCACCTGCCATCTTCTTAACCAAGCCATGTGGCCAGATACCAGGGCAATCAACTCCCCCACTTACACACACACCCCGCCAGGAAAGAAATTACCAGAGACAGGTTTATCCCTAATGAGTGTAGGAGACCTCTGTGTCCCTGTCACTGAAAAAAGCCAAGTAAGCTTTCATCTGAGTTCCTACTGCAAGCAGGAAAAAGTGTATATGTGTGTGTGCATGGTGTTTGGAACAGCAAAGAAAATATTTCTAGCTTTTTCTAATGCTCACCTCATCTGACAAATTCAGTTGTCTGAACAAAGGATCAAAGGGGAGGAGCCCGGCTCTGAAAGTGTAGAATCATCCCCGAAATGTCCACACCCTGCCTTCAAAAGCCTCATATCAGTAATGTGATCCACAGAAAATGCATTCAATTACTCCAGATGGACTGTTTCCTTAAAGTACCTCCATGAGTAACTGCTAACCATACCAAAGAGCTCCAGAGAGAGGTCATGGAAAGACGCACGTGCAGAAGGCTCAGCTTTTAAAACCTAACCCTGCCTCTGAACCATTTCACCTCCAGACAATACTATTTCCAAGGAGCCATAGGGCTCTTTGCAGAGAACCTACCACTGCCAGTCTTGGGCCCAGAGAGGGTTCCGGGGGGAAGACAACTGTTCCCAGGAGAGCCACACCAGGAGCAGCCCATAGGCTGCCATCCCTCATCCTGCCCCTCCTCAGCACCTTGCTCCACTGATCTCCCCTCCCTCCCCTCTGTCCTCCAGCCTTCCCCTCACCCCAGGCCCTCATATTACACCACTTAAGCAGGCTCGTCCAAAGAAAGCACTGTTTTCTCCACTTCACAGGTGAACCTTTGGGAAGAGTTTCGAACACTCCATCCCTTTCCCTTGACTGACCTTCACCCTTGACTGACCTTCATTCCTCAAGCCACACCAAGCCACCTTCATCCCTGGCCACTCCCAGTTCTCTGCTGCCAGCACAGCCCTGCAGCAACTTTTGATGTTATTATCGAGAAATATTCTTCCCTTGGCTTCCAAGCAGCACATCCTCCTGGTTTCCCAACTGCCTATCTAGCCAGGCCTTCTTTAGCCAGTTTCTCCTTGGCAGCTTCCTCTTCTGCAGCTTGCCCTTTAACTGAGGGCCTCCTTCTGCTCTACTACACACTCTCCCTGAGTAATCCCATTCACTCTGATGCCTTCAACAGCCTCTTCTTGAGCTTCAGACCCACATATCCAATCATATTTGATGTCCCCCCTTGGATGTCCCACAGATACCTAAAATTCTCTAGGTGCTCAAAACCAAATTCATTCCCTTTTCCCTGAATACTCAAGTGAAAAGGTGGCCAATCACCCTTCATGCTTCCTCCCTCGGCTCCTATCACCTAGTCTGTGATCACTACCTCTGAAACAGACTCTTAAAAGTCCCTTGGACTGCAAGGAGATCCAACCAGTCCATCCTAAAGGAAATCAGTCCTGAATATTCACTGAAGGACTGATGCTGAAGCTAAAACTCCAATACTCTGGCCACATGATGCAAAGAACAGATTCACTTGAAAAGACCTTAATGCTGGGAAAGATTGAAGGCAGAAGGGGACGACAGAGGATGAGATGGCTGGATGGCATCACCGACTCAATGGACATGAATTTGAGTAACCTCTGGGAGTTGGTGATGGACAGGGAGGCCTAGCATGCTGCAGTCCATGGGGTCGCAAAGAGTCAGACACGACTGAGCAACTGAACTGAACCCGTTTCCACTGCCTCTGGAACTCCTAAGCCAACACTGTCCCCTCCAGGTAACTGCAATAGCCCAACTGGCCACCTGATCTCCAGCCCTGAGTCTATTCCTACCTCCACTCTAGACTTCACATTGCACCAAGAAGGTCTTTCTGGAAAGAAAACCTGACCGCATCACTCCTTGTCCGGTACTCCTCCTGGAGCTCCCTAGGCTAAACAGAGGTGATTCTTCCTCTTGCCAACTAAAAGCTAGATCTCAACATTTTAAATCATCTACAAGCCCCTTTGGGATCAGAGTCTCGTCTACCCTTCCAGCCTACTGTCTCTCAGCCTTTCTCACCTACAGTCAGTTCCTAGAACAGGCTGTACTTTCTTACCTTAGGCTTTTTGCTCCTTCTGTTCCTTCCTAGAACAGTCTATGCAGATTGCCCTCTTTAGAAACTCATCTCTCCTCTGGCCAATTATAATTTACTTCAGATCTCAGCTAACAGATCTCCAAACCTTTCCTAGCTGCCCTGTGTCCCAGTGGCCCCCGTTGTCTCTCAAGAACACTCCACACTGTATGGTCTCCTCCTGCAGACACAATCTCGGTGGGGAAAAGGGGAATATGCTGATTTCCTCCCAACATCTGGCATGGTGGGTACAGAGAAGACACTAAGTCTCATCACATGTGCCTAAGTAGCCACAGTCAATCATTCAGAGAGGATCCTCGATCTACTAGATTTGCAGAGCTGGGCAACATGTAGCAATTCAACATCTTACACACTCTTAAAAGCACCATATGAGGCATTATAGGGTTACAGTCCATTGTCCCACTGCTGAGCTCCTCTTCTTTCTTAGAACAGAAGCCCTCATCTTTAGCTGGGCTTAGAAACAAGAGTACATTTTCCAATTCTGGTCAATGAGAGATTTTAGCAGAAGTGTTATGAGCAATTTTACCTTTTTTCCTCCATGTCGACTGAATTGTGGAAAGGCTAGTTGGAGCTCCAGCAACCACCTTGGCCTATGAGGTGAAAACCATCTATTACCAATGTCTAAGCAACAAGATAAAAGGTGAAGACCGTCAGGAAAAACTACCTACAGGGGACAACCACGTAACAAGAACAAAGTTGTACAGATCCTGGACTGCTTATTACATGAGAAATAAGGGCAATTCTATCTTGGTAAACTACTGTTATTCTGGGTTTTCTATCATTTGTGGCCAAATAAATAATAAGTGATACAGGGGATTTAAAAAAAAAACAGGTATGTCTGAGAAAGAGGTCAGAAAAGAAGCAGCCTGCCTGAATACAAGGCTTTCTAATCCAGATGGACACTGTTGGTTTAGGTCCCAACCTCCTCAAAACTGCTACTCCCATACGTTAAACCAAGAGTTTGGACGACACAGAACAAACAGGTATTATCCTTTCTTCATCTTCCCCATTAAAGCCTCCCTCTGGAGTAAACACATCTGTCTACTAAAAGAACAAGAATACAACTCTAATCTAGTACCAGTCATCATCAGAAGACATTATTTAATTCAGGACAAAGACTCCCAGAGCTCGAAAAATCACTTGTTTCATGGGAGGCTCTGCCCACAGTTCTGTTCTAATGATACCACTTGTTTTCCCCTGTCCTCCAGAGTCAGACACCAAAAATCAGAAGCCCTGCTGGAATCCAATAGGTCCTCTTATCATCAGTTACCTAGTCAGGCATCTCTATTAGTATTTAAGAAAAAAAAATGACTCCATCCTTCTGCTGCTGCTGCTGCTGAGTCGCTTCAGTCGTGTCCGACTCTGTGCAACCCCATAGATGGTAGCCCACTAGGCTCCCCCATCCCTGGGATTGTCCAGGCAAGAACACTGGAGTGGGTTGCCATTTCCTTCTCCAATGCATGAAAGTGAAAGTGAAGATGCTCAGTGCTATCCAACTCTTAGCTTACTGGGAGAGAAAGCAATTTTAAGTTTCTTCATTATTAGAACAAGGCTCATGCAAAGAAAACTTATCAAATATTACCAAGAGTTAATAAGATGGGAAATAAGTTAATAAAAAATAATGAGTTAAGTAAGAAATAAAAAGAGTTAATAAGATGAGAAATATATTTGCAATCTCAAAACTAGGCTCAAATGTACTCCCTAGACCTTAGGAAGAAAATGGAACCAGGAGGAGCCACTGGATTCCTCATCTGATGAATCCCTATATCATAAATTAATATCCAGTACTTGCCTGAGTGTCACACATCTCCAATAGTTCCTACTACAGAGATTACTAGACAAAATAAATGGTTAAGAATCTGCTTTAGCAATGCAGGGATCACGGATTCCATCCCTCATCAAGGAACTAAGTTCCCACATGTCTTGGGGCAACTAAGCCCGTGCGCCACAACTAGGGAGCCCGTGCGCCACAACTAGGGAGTCTGTGCACCACAATGAAAGATTCTACGTGACACAATTAAGACCCAACAGACAAATATTTTTTTTTAAAAGAAGGATAAGTGTGTTTTTCACAACCCTTGTGGCTCAGCTGGTAAAGAATGTGCCTATAATGTGGGAGACCTGGTTCAATCCCTGGGTTGGGATGATCCCCTGGAGAAGGGAAAGGCTATCCACTCCAGTATTCTGGCCTGGAGAATTCCACAGACTCTATCGTCCATGGGGTTGCAAACAGTCAAACACAACTAAGCAACTTTCACTTTCACTTTCTGTACAATGGGTACAAAGAAGCTGATTATTCTTTTTTGTGTTTGAAAAGTTCCGTTAATACAAAGGT
>SJYA01001836.1:1709-14802 GCA_006410615.1 Neotragus moschatus | reverse complement strand
TAAAAAAAAAAAAAAAAAAAAAAAGAGTGCCTGGTCAGCTGAACTGCAAGTGACTTTCAGATACCCCAAACCTCAGCAGAGAAAAATCATTGTGGCCTCAGTGTGATATCCCACGCTCTGAGCACAAAAATGAATTTTAAATTTCTTAACATGAAGTAAACAAAACAGCCTCAAAGACACAAAACCAAATGAACATTCCAGTCTTCATCTTATGGTACCTCTTGGCAACATTAGATCTAGTTGAACACATCCCTCCTGAAACACTGTTCTCCTGGCTTACATAATGTATACTTACTTTCCAGGTTCTCATTCTACCTGACTGACTGCTCTTAGTTCCTGTGTTATCCTCCCTCTACCTGTCCTCTAAACGTTGGATTGGCTTTAGGCTCAATTCTGGACCCACGACACTCACCCCCTTAAGTATTACCATCCAGCACCTTGGCTTTAACTACCAATTCCATGCCAATGACTCTGATGATTATATCACCAACCCCAACTTCTCCTCCAGCTCCAGACCCAACTGCTATATTTCCAACTACTTACTGACATCTCCACCAGAAAGTTCTTGCAGACATCTCAAACATATCTAAACAGAACTACTGACATTCCCCACAAAACTCTTGATCCTCAAGTGCCCAGCTAGCCAGCTGATGGCACCACAGTCTATATCCAGCACAAGCCGGAAACCTGCACCACAGTCTATATCCAGCACAAGCCGGAAACCTGGGTGCTTTGTGTGCTCAGTCGCTTCAGTTGTGTCCAACTCTTTGCAACCCTACGGAACACAGCTTACCAGCCTCCTCTGCCCATGGGATTTTCCAGGCAAGAATACTGGAGTGGGTTGTCATCCCTCCTCCAGGGGATCTTCCTGACCCAGGGATCGACCTTGCATCTCTTACGTCTCCTGCACTGGCAGGCAGGTTCCTTACCACTAGCACCCAGGAAACCCAGCAGTCACGCTTAATTTGCTTAATTCCTCTCTCATCTTTCCCCAGTTACTGGACATGCAGATGACTCCCTTCTAAAATCCACTCCCCTCCCCCTGCATGTTGTATAGTAGCCTGTGCGAAGTAATTATTTTAATCCCATATCCTTTGCCACAATAACAAGTTCATGAACAGGCATTTTAACCCCAGTATAACTCAGTGTGTGTGTGTGGCAGGGGTAAAAGGGGGGTGGGCATAACTGTTCTGGAGTAAGCACTTGGCCTAAGATGGTACAATCAAATTAGAAATTCTAGAATCCAATTATATGACTGTGGGACCAGCCACATGAGCTCTGTTTCCCCCACAAGCCTGAGGAAAAAGGGAATAGGTAGAGCCAGAGCGCCATATGCTAAGGCACTGGCCTGCATCTTCAGGGGAGTCTTCAGATGATGCCAACACCGGAAAGGCGCAGCAGTGTGAGGACAGAGGATGGTCTTAAAGCCAATGAACCGGATGAACTCATTTACTCATACAAAATGAATCTGCAGTAAATTTACTTTGATTTGCAGTAAATCAAACTGCAAATGATTCGTAGTCAAAAAACAATTCAAGTTTTGACGGTTCTATGCCCAAAAATATACCTCAAATCTATCCTTTTATCTTCACAGTGACTAGGCTCACAGCAGGCTTCCCAGGTGGCACAGTGGTAAAGAAGCTGCCTGCCAAAGCAGGAGACGTGGGTTCGATTCCTGGCTTGGGAAGATCCCCAGAGGATGAAATGGTAACCAACTCCAATATTCTTGCCTGGGAAATCCCACGGACAGAGAAGCCTGGTGAGCTACAGTCCATAGGGTCGCAAAGAGCTGGACACAGCTGAGCACACACGCATGCATGCTCGCAGGCTCATCCCAGCCATCATCCCTCACCTGCAATGGTCTCCTAATTGCTCCTTTCACCATCCATTCTCCTCACAAATAAACAATGGTATTCCTAAAATATATATCAGTGCATTCAACTCCCCCATTAAAACCCTTTAATGACCTCTCACTACCTTAGCTTAACTTCCCACCCTACCTCTCATATCTCTTTCCTGTACCAGTGATTTCCAGGGAAGACAAACTCACAGCCTCTCTGCTGTCTCTCTATACACTAATTCCTGACTCAAAGGCTTCACATTAACTCTGAAATGTTCTCATTGCTCAACCAGCCCACCTTACTCAATCTTCATCTAATCTCCCCAAAGAGAGCTTCCCTGACCATCCTACTTAAAAAATGGCCCTCCTCCATCTCCATCATTCTCTATCTCCTTAGAATGCTTTCTTTTTAAAAAAAAAAATTTATTTTTATTTTGGTCACATGGCACACAGGATCCTAGTTTCTGGACCAGGGATCAAACACCTGTACCCTTTGCAGTGGAAGCACAGAGTTTTAACCACTGGACTGCCAAGGAGACCCAGAATGCTTTCTTTTCTTTATAGCACTTACTAACGCCTGAAATTTATTATCAATATCAACTTTGCAGGCACTAGGGATATGTACCACTTCAACCCTTAATAAAACATTTTTCCTGAAGTAATATATATTCCTTAAAGATAACTGGGATACACAGCTTTAGAATGCCCAGATTATCAAACTCCTGTGATATATTTTACATTAGTCTTTTTCTATAAATACATGTATTGTGGGGGATAACAGCTGTAATCACACTGAACACCCAGTTTCTGTTTTGCTTCCTCGTCACCTCTGTCATTAACGACTTAAACAAAACCACTGATGGTAGACTGATAAAACATGCAAGTGACACAAAGCTCAGAAAGACAGATAAACACTTAAAAATATCAGTGTCCCTGGTAGTCCAGTGGTTAAGAATCCACTTGCCAATGCAGGGGACACAAGTATCAATTGATCCCTGGTCCGGAAAGATCCCACGTGCCTTGAGGCAACTAAAGCCCACGCACAACGACTGGGCCCGAGTGCTCTAGAACCTGTGCTTCACAGTGAGACACCACTGCAACGAGAGGCCCACGCACCACGACTGGAGAGTGGCGCCTGCTTGCCGCAACTACAGAAACACGGCACGTAGCACCAAAGTGCCCATGAACTGCAATGAAGACTCAGTGCAAACAAAAATAAATTAACCATTAAAAATTAAAAAATCAATGTGCTAGAAAGATGAGCTAAGTATATCAATGCAGAATTAGCAGTTAACACGAGAGTTTAACCACTAGTCTCTCTTCTGTGAACCTACCTTCCATAACACTAGTTATACCCTCTCTCCCTAGCTACAGCTCTACATTTCAACCTGCCAACAAGATACCTCCATATCCAACCAGCATTTCAAAACTCAGTATGTCCAAAATGAATCAACTCGTTTACCACCCACACTAGCTCTTCTGTTTTCCAACAAGAACCTAATCTACTGGAGATGTGCTCCATAGGGAACACTGACCTCATTATCATCTCCAAATCCCCCTCATCAGTACTCAAACTGTATGATACTAATATTCCAGGGTCTCTCCTTATTCCATTCTCACCCCTGGTATACTTGCTAATGTCTGCATGTCAACACTTCTCTACTCTACTGGCCTCCCAATTGATTTCTCCACTAATTTCTCCCTTTTCAAACATTTCCCCAGATTAATCTTCATGAAGCACAGCTCTGATTACACCCCTCTTCCACTCATTTTCACCTAGTCTATTAATGACAAATAGCCTCCCACTTCACGTCCTCCAACATTTGGCCTCTACACCCTGCACAAACCTCATGCTCCAACCAAGCATAGCTACTCATTGACCCTGATGGCCTCACCCCTTGCTCTCTTCTCCTACTTTGCTCCCAGTCATTTTTCCTTCCTGCTCATTCATCAAGTCCCGTCTTAGGAGCACTAAGACTCCTTAAGGAATGTAGTCTCTGATTTCCATCTACAGTAAACAGGAAAAAAAAAAAAAAAAACACGCCTCCTCAAAATGAATTGACTTCCTAGAAATCTGTGAAGATTACATGGCAAAAGAGTAAATATTACCTTATAAAGCAAAAGATGTGTTAAGGATCTTGAAAGGAGGTGTTTATCCTGATTATCCAGTTAGGCCCTAAGTGGAATCACACGTACCTATAAGAGAGAGGCAGGAACTTCCCTGGTGGTCCAGTGGCTAAGACTCAAGTTCCCAATGCAGGGGGCCTGGGTTCCACTCCTTAGATCCCATATGCCGCAAATAAGACCCAGCACAGCCAAATAAATAAAATAAACATTTTTTTAAAAAATAAGAGAGAAACAGAGGGAGACATGATGCAGAAACAAAAGAGAAAACAACGTGAAGACAGGCTAGAGAGAGAAATGTGGCCACAAACCAAGAGATGCCAAGAGCCACCCAGAAGCTAGAAAGGGGCCTAGAATGGATTCTCCCCTAGAGCCTCTGAAAGGAATGGTCCTCTGAATGGTATGGTCCTGTCAATACCTTGATTTCAGCCTTTCAGTCTCCAAAAACTGTGAGAGAATAATTTGCAATTATTTTAAGCCTCTGGGTTTATGGCAATTTGTTAGAACAGTTCCAGGAAACTAACACCCCACACTTCTCACCAGTTTTCTCTCCCAATAAAGTTCCCACAGCACATTATGCATTCCCCCTCCTGCTCGTCACTGCACTTTGTAGTTAAGAGGCATTTTCCATAATCTAATTTAGATTTCAAGCTCATCAAAAGTAAGGACTGCCCTATTCATCTTTCTTTACCTTGGGTGCTCCTTGCCTAGAATCTGGTCAAAGCTCAATGAGTGTTTTTAAAATCACTAAATTTTAATCAAACTCATCAACGTTTATCTACAAAACCGAGAATAATGGCTACCATCATTGGCGTAGGAAAGATAATTCTAGAACTATAGTTACACAATTGTAACTAATGACAAAAAAGGACTACATTTTCAGCCCTTCCCGAAATTAAAATTATTTGCGGAGGGACACCGATAAAACTCAAGTGATAATGAGCCATATTCTGGACAGCAACTAATGTGTTGCCAAGGGATAAAGAATAAATTGGCAAAGTGAAACCTTTTAAACTCAAAATGGTTCAATGCTGCCCCAAAGAATGTATAAGGCTATGTACATTTCCACTCATTTCCCTTGAATAACAGGAAATATTCCAGGCAGAATCAGAACACATCTATCCTTTAAGCCAACTAGACTGCATACTGGAAGGTTACTTTGAATGCTCAAACTCTGAAATGCTACTTCACGTTAAGAAACACCTGCTTTATTCTTCTTTGTAAAATCATCACCACCTGAAATTATTACACATTTGTCTCCTCCACTAAAACATGAACTCCATGTGGAAGAAACTTTGTTTCTTTACTGCTACATCCCCTTGGTCTACAATACTGCCTGGTAGAAGGTCCTCTATAAATGTTTCTGTTCAAAGGGAGGAAGGGAAGAAAAAAGACAGTTTAAGGAATGACTAAGAAATTATCCACTTCTGGGGGGGGGGAACTCATGTACACCTGAGACGGAAAATTTTAATTAATAAAATAAAAATAATAATAATAAAATTAAATAAATAAATAAAAGAGAGCTCCAAAAGTAGAGCCTACCATAAAGAAAAAGAAGACAGAATGTTGGAAACTGCCTATTCAGAAGAGGGAAAATGGGGGAAAAAGGAAAACAAGAAAGCTAATAGGAATTGCGAGACACAAGAAAAAAGATGTTCACCTTATGGAAATTCCAAATGGGGAAAGAGAAAGATAAAGGACAGAAAATAGTTTTAAAGTCATAATGGTTGAACTCTTCCTGAATATGGGGACACAGATGGACCTCTAAAAGTATGAGGACCAAAGAACCCAAATAGATTGAACCTAAGCAAGGCTACATTGAGACACATTATAATTATCAAACTTCAAGACAAAGAATTTTGAGAGCAGCAAAATAAAAGTCAGAATTAAAAAAAAAAAAGAAAGAAATTATCCACTTCTATAGGTTAAAATGGCAGGCATAAATATCACACTGCAATAGCCAACCACTTTGCACGAAATATCCCCATCTCATCGTATTTACATAGATTTGCAGATTCTGTGTGGAAGGAATGTGAAATTCTTGAGAATACCATAAGGATGAGCTATCAAACAAGAGAACAGAGGTCTGCAGTAGAACCGAGAAGACAATTTTAAACAGCTGCTTACTGTTTTCCCCTCCACGTATTCTTGCAAAAAGAATATACTGCTTCCTGCAGCTTGGGCTTCCAGAAGTTGAACTCTTCAAGCTAGTTTCTGCTCTAAGCACAGACAGACAGATGCATCAACCAAAAAAGAAATTACTCACCACCTTAACAACACAGGCAATAGTGTTGGCCACTCAGTCTTCACACTTAACAGTCTGGCTGTCACCTTTACCCAACTCCATCTCAGCTGAGGACTGAGGTTGATGAACAGAATAAACTAACATTTCTGTTACCTGGTATTAAGGAAAAATCTGCTAGTCCACAGTGAAATTTCCAGATAACAAAATATACCTGTTTCATCAATTTAAAAAAAAATAGCTTTCTTTTAAAGTCATTTAAAAGCAAAAGTCCGTCTAGTCAAGGCTATGGTTTTTCCTGTGGTCATGTATGGATGTGAGAGTTGGACTGTNCTTGAGAGTCCCTTGGACCGCAAGGAGATCCAACCAGTCCATCCTAAAGGAAATCAGTCCTGAATATTCACTGGAAAGACTGATGTTGAAGCTGAACTTCCAATACTTTGGCCACCTGATGAGAAGAACTGACTCATTTGAAAAGACCCTGATGCTAGGAAAGATTGAGAGCAGGAAGAGAAGGGCACGACAGAGGATGAGATGGTCAGATGGCATCACCAACTCAATGGACATGAGTCTGGGTAAACTCCGGGAGTTAGTGATAGACAGGGAGGCCTAGCATGCTGCGGTTCACGGGGTCCCAAAGAGTCAGACACAACTGAGCAACTGAACTGGACTGATTCAGCACAGGAACTATATGACATATCTTNAGGAAGAGAAGGGCACGACAGAGGATGAGATGGTCAGATGGCATCACCAACTCAATGGACATGAGTCTGGGTAAACTCCGGGAGTTAGTGATAGACAGGGAGGCCTAGCATGCTGCGGTTCACGGGGTCCCAAAGAGTCAGACACAACTGAGCAACTGAACTGGACTGATTCAGCACAGGAACTATATGACATATCTTGTAATAACCTATAATGGAAAAGAGTAAAAGTAGATTATATATAAAGTAGATTTTATATATATATATATAAAACTGAATCACTCCTGTACATCTAAAACAGACACAACATTATAAATGAACTACATGCATGCTAAGTCGCTTCAGTTGTGTCCGACTGTGTGACCCTATGGACTGCAAGAGACTGCCAAGTTCCTCTGTCCATAGAATTCTCCAGGCAAGAACACTGGAGTGGGTTGCCACACCCTCCTTCAGGTGATCTTCCCAACTCAACTACATTTGAATTAAAAAAATAAAAAGGCAAGCTACCAGACCATGAGTGGTCACATTATAGCCACGTGTGGCAATACGCACAGGAGGAAAAGGCATTTGAACAACGGCTGCTTTCCTGAATGATGAGATTATAGGTGTATTTCATCCTCATTTGCATACATTCCTGTGATTTCTATAATACGTACATGCCTGATGAAGTATTGAGATGTTGTTGTGCAGTCACTTAGTCATGTTCAACTCTTTGTGACCCCATGGACTGCAGGATGCCTGGCTTCTCTGTCCTTCACCATCTCCTAGAGTTTGCTCAAACTCATGTCCATTGAGTCAGTGATGCTATCCAACCATCTCATTCTCTGTCATCCCCTTCGCCTCCTGCCTTCAATCTTTCCCAGCAGCAGAGTCTTTTCCAATGAGTTAGCACTTTGCAACAGGTGGCCAAAGTGTTAGAGCTTCATCTTCAGCATCAGTCCTTCCAATAAACATTCAATGTTGATTTCCTTTAGGACTGACTCGTTTGATATCCTTTAGGACTGACTGGTTTGGTTTGCTGTCCAAGGGACTCTCAAGAGTCTTCTCCAACACCACAGTTTGACAGCATCAATTCTTTAGCACTCAGCCTTTTTTACTGTCCAGCTCTCACATCCGTACATGACTACTGGAAAAACCATAGCTTTGACCATTCAAACGTTTGTTGGCAAAGTATGCATGCATGCATGCTAAGTCGCTTCAGTCGTGTCCAACTCTTTGCAACCCCATGGACTGTAGCCCTCCAGGCTCCTCTATCCATGGGATTCTCCAGGAAAGAATACTGGAGTGGGTTGCTATTTTCTTCTCCATGTCGGCAAAGTAATGTCCCTGCTTTTTAATATGTTGTCTAGCTTTGTCACTGATTTTCTTCCATGGAACGTCTTTTAATTTCATGGCTGTGGTCACCATCCATAGTGATTTTGGAGCCCAAGGAAATAAAGTCTGTCACTGTTTCCATTGTTTCCCCATCTACTTGTCATGAAGTGATAGGATCAGATGCCATGATCTTAGTTTTTTGGAAGTTGAGTTTTAAGCCAGCTTTTTCACTCTCCTCTTTCACTTTCATCAAGAGGCTCTTTAATTTCTCTTCGCTTTCTGCCATAAGGGTGGTGTCATCTATACATATGAGGTTACTGATATTTCTCCCAGCCATCTTGATTCCAACTTGTGGTTCATCCAGCCTGACATTTTGTATGATGTACCCTGCATAGAAGTTAAATAAGCAGGGTGATAATATACAGCCTTGATGTACTCCTTTCCCAATTTTGAACCAGTCAGTTGTTCCATGTTCAGTTCTAACTGTTGCTTCTTGACCTGCATACAGGTTTCACAGGATGCAGGTAAGGTGGTCTGGTATTCCCATCTCTTTAAGAATTCTTCACAGTTTGTTGTGATCGACATAGTCAAAGGCTTTAGCATAGTCAATGAAGCAGAAGTAGAGGTTTTTCTGGAATTCTCTAGCTTTTTCTATGATTTAACCCATGCTGGCAATTTAATGTTTCCTCTGCATCTTCTAAATCCACCTACTACATCCAGAAGTTCTTGGTTCACATACTGTTGAAGCCTAGTTTGAGAAAGAAGAGAAGCGAAAGGCAAAGGAGAAAAGGAAAGACAAACCCATATGAATGCAGTTCCAGAGACTAGCAAGGAGCATATTGAGGTAAGGGAAGATCTTAAATGGATTTTGAGAAAACAGGACTTCAATAGGCAGAGATGGAAAGAGGGGTGACAGAAAACAAGCATATTTCCTAGGGTTGGAAATATCAAGAGGCAAGATGCATGTCATAGAGGCCCCAAGCAGGAAGGGGGTTGGTTAAGAGACAGGGTCATAAAGGACCAAATTTAAGAGATCTGAAAAGAGGGTCAGAATTTTTTTCTTTCCTTCTGTAACTTACAGAGTAGTTTCAGAGCTGTTCAAAGGTCAAGAGGACTAGAAGAGGCTGAGAGTAAATCCTGAAGGAAGGTAACTCAATTAGTAGGATTTACAACTAGTTCAGACATCCTGACCTATCTTAAATATGCAAAAGCAATAGTTAAGGAATCCAGGCATCATCTGATGTGAACATCTGGCCTGGACTAGATGAGGGAGCAGAGACACAGGGACTAATGGATTCCCAGCTGGAGCAGAGCAGACAGGAGCAGGAAGGTCCACATCTAAAAGGAGAAAATCAGATTTGAGACAAAGCAAGTTTGTGCTGCCTGAGGTATACATGTACCTAGGGATTTCCTGCAGATCACTAAACTCACAGGACTGGCAGGACAGAGAGTGTGGGCAAAGGCTTTGAGAGCCGCCCACTGAGGGATTCAGGTCAGCGACACACATCCTCTCAATGTCAGAGACCCACGAGCAGAGAACGCTGCCAGTGAATCTCAAATTGCAAGGGCTCTTTCCAAAACGCAGCCAAGTCTTCACAGAGAAGTCCCAGGCTGGTTCTGCAGTGACTCGAATACAAAAGAGCTGCTGCCAAGGAGCAACAAATTCAAAGGACAGTTCGGCTCCCTCCATGCCAGCAGCAGGTGCTCATGAGCACTACTTCCTGGCAGGCGTAGGCTGCTGCCCGGGAGGAGAATCAGGGAGGCAGGAGGGAGGTGTTCACAGTGCTACACCATCACCTTTCAGTTCTGAGACATGCACACACTGTCTAGTCAAAATAACATAAAGTTTAACCTTCCTTAAAAGGTCACTCTAAATAAATAATAAAAGGTCACTCAACTGAGTGGGCCCTATCCCATCCCCACTGCTGAAGCAAACTTGAGCAGAAAAAAGACCAGGCAGTGGCAGGGTGAACTGCCTAATGGGAGCCAGGTCTGCCCTGGCTGGCGCTGCATCACCGCCCCAACCAGGCAACTACTGCACAGCAAGGCTTGGAAGGCAGAACTCAACCCAACACCAGGAACAAATCAGGATTCCTCAAAGGAGAGGCTGGCAAAATTAACAGTCAAGAGTCTCTTTTCCAAACCAGACACAGTCTGCTAAGTGGAGAGCTGTGTTTTATTACACCCGCAGCCTCCAGCACCAGGCAGGAAGGCTTGGGAGACTGGCACAGGACAGGGAACACGTTGACAAACTCTGTGTGCAGGAGAGCGACTTGGCGAGCCCTCTGCACCACTAACAGATTCAATGCACTCCATCTCTGTGGATCTTAGAAAAGACAGCAGAGTGCACAAATCAGAAGTGATGATGCACTACTTTTTTCAAACAGTTTAAAGGGTGATTATGTGCACTGTGAAATTAGGAGAGTCATTTCAAAAGCTTCCCAGATACATTCAAAATTATGATTTTTTGAAATCAGTGGCGAAAGAATGGATTATTTGGGGCCAAAAGTGATAGAAAATCCTGGATGTTTTCCCCATGAGCACAGACATTAGCCCTCTCTCAGAGCTAGTGAGACTGTATACAGCAGACCTTGGGTTCGGTGAACATTCTAAAAGAAAATGTATAAATACTGAATGACACTGTTTCAGGACAAGTAGCTCTAATACTAAGAGCCATCAACCAGAAAGCATTTATTCTGAAGAGCTTCCCATGAAACTCAGAATGAAGAGCTGACAACTTGCAAGGAGTTCTCTTCAAGGATAGTGGCTGCTCCAAGGGGTGAGCTTAAAATATATAAGTCACCACTTTTCCAATAACCAGGAAAAGAGGACCTAATCAACTTTTTCTACAAAAATAAAAAAGTTTTCTCCGAGTGTCAACGTTCACTCAGGAACACACACACACGTTTATATACATATATATATTTGGCATTTTGAAGATTTTGCTATTTTCGTGAAAAAAATAGGAGATATTTGGGCTTTTTTTTTTAATCAAAGTAAACCAATGCAGAAACTTTTAAAGTCTGTAAATTAAGTCTGTATCCTAAAAGGCAACATTATGCAACATAATGAGTAAAAACGAATCAGAAAACCTTCATACTATTAGCAACTCCGCATCTAACCAGCTGTGTGACACTGAGCAAGTAACAAGCTCTCTGGGCTACTCTGCTATAAAATAACTAGCCCTAAAATCCTTCCTAGTTCTAACATCTAAGAGCAATTTAATACTTTTTACAAGGTTAAAGGCTAATAAAATATCATATGAATTTACACAAAACATTTTAAACAAAATGTTCTTTTGAAAAAAAAAAACTAATTTTAAGTAGCCGTAAGTTGGAAAATAAGTTTTTAAAATAAAATTATACTGTTTGATCAGCAACTTAAAATACTGGGTCATATGACAAACTAATCTTTCATCTTCTCTTTCTATTTAAGTCTGGGAGCCATGGTTAAGGTTTATTGATTATTCAAAACCTAAATTATTTCTCAATATTAAAAAAAAAGATTGAAAGAATAAAGCATTTCTCCTGCATCTGAAGTAGTCAGAGCTCTGAAAATAAGATTTTATTATTCCAGTAGTTCACTTTTAAAGTCTAAAAGAAAACTATGTTTAATTATTTACCAGTATTCTAAAATATGCTATGAAAGTGAAAGTCTTCCAGTCATGTCTGACTCTTTGCAACCCCATGGACTATACAGTCCATGAAATTCTCTAGGCCAGAATAATGGAATGGGTAGCCTTTCCCTTCTCCAGAAGATATTCCCAACCCAGGGTTCGAACTCAGGTCTCCCAAATTGCAGACAGATTCTTTATCAGCTGAGCCACGAGGGAGGTCTGAAAAAGCTATTCTGCTGCTGCTGCTAAGTCGCTTCAGTCGTGTCCAATTCTGTGCGACCCCACAGACGGCAGCCCACCAGGCTCCCCATCTCTGAGATTCTCCAGGCAAGAACACTAGAGTGGGTTGCCATTTCCTTCTCTAACGCGTGAAAGTGAAGTCACTCAGCTGTGTCCGACTTTTAGCAACCCCATGGACTGCAGCCTACCAGGCTCCTCCGCCCATGGGATTTTCCAGGCAAGAGTACTGGAGTGGGTTGCCACTGCCTTCAGGGAAAGACAATTGCAAGTAGCAATATTCCTTCTACAGCTGAAGTTTGACTGTGATTCTGAGCACTGAAAAATTCGGTAAGAAAATGAACTGAAAAGGTGGGTCATAGGCCAAGCTCTGTCTATAAAATTTTCTTTAAAAGGTGATAAATAGGAAAAGACTACTCTGAACACTTNCAGGGAAAGACAATTGCAAGTAGCAATATTCCTTCTACAGCTGAAGTTTGACTGTGATTCTGAGCACTGAAAAATTCGGTAAGAAAATGAACTGAAAAGGTGGGTCATAGGCCAAGCTCTGTCTATAAAATTTTCTTTAAAAGGTGATAAATAGGAAAAGACTACTCTGAACACTTATAACTTGAAGATTTAATCATCTTCCAAGAGTAGAAGGTGAATATTAGCTTTTTCCTGTAAAACTATATTTCAACCAGAAACAATAGCTTAACACAGTACAGTGTGACAATTTCTGCTCTACATATGTAACATACATACTCATTTAATCCACACGAATATCCTCTGAAGCACATGCTACTTTTTATCACCCGCATTTTAGAGATGGACAAGCTGAGGCTTTTATGCAAGTTAAGTGATTTGCTCAAAGTTACACAGCTGGTATGGAGTAGGAAAATGGCAACCCACTCCAGTATTCTTGCCTGGAAAATTCCATGGACAGAGGAGCCTCGAAGGCTACAGTCCATGGGGTGGCAAAGAGCTGGGACACGTCCAAGTGACATGGACTGAATGACATCACACACACACACACACAC
>SJYA01001835.1:42870-57153 GCA_006410615.1 Neotragus moschatus | reverse complement strand
TCCTGAGTGTTCATTGGAAGAACTGATGTTGAAACTCCAATACTTTGGCCACCTGATGAGAAGAGCTGACTCACTTGAAAAGACTCTGATGCTGAGAAAGACTGAGGGCAGGACAAGAAGGGGACAGCATATGATGAGATTTTTGGATGGCATCACTGACTCAATGGACATGAGTTGGGTGGACTCCGGGAGTTAGTGATGGATAGGGCAGCCTGGTGTGCTGTAGTTCATTGGGTCACAAAGAGTTAGACATGACTGAGTGACTGAACTGAACTGATAAAATAATACATACAATTTGGGGGATTATGTAATGTGGTAAGTGGAAGTACATACAGGGAAGTATTTTCATCTGTCCAGCCAGTCTATATCTTTTGGTTTTTACATTTAATCCATGAGGTAATTATCGATATCATTTTCTTAATTGTTTCATGTTTATTACATATAGGTCTTTTCCTCCTCTTGTGTTTCCTGCCTAAAGAATATCCTTTAGCATTTGTTGTAAAGTTGGCTCAGTGGTGCTGAATTCTCTTAACTTTTGCTCATCTGGAAAGTTTTTTATTTCTTCATCAAAGACCAATAAGAGTCTTGCTGGGTAGAGTATTATTGGTTGTAGGTTTCCTTTTCATCACTTCAAATATATCATGCCATTCCCTTCTGGCTTGTAGGCTTTCTTTTGAAAAATCAGCTGATAACCTTACGGAAGTTTCCTTGTATGTTATTTGTGGTCTTCCCTTTTTGCTTTTACTATTTTATCTTTGTCTTTAATTTTTGTCAGTTTGATTACTATGTATCTCAGTGTGTTCTTCCTTGGCTTTATCTGCCTGGGACTCTGCACATCCTGGACTTGGTTAGGTATTTCCTTTCCCATCTTAGGGAAGTTTTCAGCTATTGTCTCTTTAAATATTTTCATGGGTCCTTTCTCTCTTCTTCTGGAACCCCTATAATGAAAATGTTAGTGCATATTAGTATTGTCCCAGAGGTCTCTTAGGCTGTTTTCTTTTCTTTTTTTTTTTTTCATTTTTTTTTCTATGTCTATTGTATCAGTGATTTCCACAATTCTGTCCTCCCAGTCATTTATCTGTTCTTCCACCTCAGTTTTTCTACCGCTGATTCCTTCTAGTGTATTGTTTATCTCTGGTTTTTTGTTCTTTAGTTCTTCTAGGTCTTTATAAACATTTCTTGCATCTTTTCCATTCTGTTTCCAAGATCCTGGGTCATCTTCATTATAATTATTCTGAATTATTTTTCTCGAAGTTTGCCTTCATTTAGTTGTCTTTCTGGTGTTTTATCTTGTCCCTTCATCTGGGACATAACCCTCTGCTTTTTCATCCTGATTAACTTTCTATGATGTGGTTTTCTTTGTAGCCACTGTGGATTGTGGTTCTTCTTGCTTCTTAAGTCTGCCTTCTGGTGGATAAGGCTAAGAGGCTACTGCAGAGGGAAAAACTGGGTCTTGCTCTGGTGGGCAGGACTGTGCTTAGTCAAGCTTTAATCAAATTATTTGCTGATGAGTAAGGTTGTGTTCCCTTCCTGTTGGTTTTTTGACCTTAAGCAACCCAGCCCTGAGGTCTACAGAGTCTATGGTAGGGTTAATGGTGACCTCCAAGAGGACTTCTGCCAGTGGGGCACCCTCCAGGATTCCTGCTGCCAGTGCCCCTTTCCCTGCAGTAAGATGAATACACATGTCCATAAGAGACCCTCCAACATTAACTGGTAGATCTTGTTCGGCCTCCTGTGGGGCCACTGTTCCTTTCCTCTGGGTCTTGGTGCATGCAATAATTTGTTTGTGCCCTCCACAAGTGAAGTCTCTGTTTCCTCCATTCCTGTGGAAGTTCTATAATCAAATCCCAATGTCCTTCAAGGTCAGATTCCCTGGGGATTCCCAGTCCCTTTGCCAGATTCCCAGGCTGGGAAACTGTGGGATTCAGAACATTCACAACAGTAGGAGTACTTCTTTGGTATTATCATTCTCCAGTTTGTAGATCACCCACCTAGTGGGTATGCGATTTGATTTTATCATGATTGTACCCTTCCCACCATCATCTTGTTGTGGCTTCTTCTTTGTCTTTGGACACAGGGTTTTTTTTTTTTTTTTTTTGATGGGTTCCAGTATCCTTCTGTTGGTGGTTGTTCAACAGTAGGTTGTGATTTTGGTCCTCTTATAGGAGATGAACACATGTTCTTCAACTCCACCAACTTGAAGCAGAATAAAAAATCTTTATTAAAAAAAAGTTTCAGACTGCAAGAAAAGTACAATGAATTACCACTGACCTTTCACCTAGAGTTGAAATTATTTCTTTGTGTAGAGCTATAGATATGCATATGAATATGGCTAGCAGTACCAATATGGGCACATATTTATCATATACTCATTCTTCTTCTGTTTGATGTGTTGAACGATTTAAGAGCTGCATTCTCCACAACTCTTCACTTTTATATACTTCTGCATGTATTTTCAAGAACACGGATATTTTCTTACACAATCATGAAACAATGGTCAAATTTAAGAAACTTGGCATTGTTACAATACTATTATTTATACAAAGTCCAAATTCAATTTTTGCCAGTTGTCCCAACATTATATTTTTTTTTCAAATGGTCCAAAATCCAGCTCACTTCACGTAGTTGATACGTCTTTTTATTCTCTCAATCTGCGTCAGTCCTTATTTTTCACTGCCTTTCATTAAATTGATATTTTGAAAGAAGACATGTCAGTTGTTTTGAAAGAGGACATGTCAGTTGTTTTGTAGAATGACTTTCAATTTAGGCTTGTTTGCTAGTTTCCCTGTTATTCTATCTGAGGTTATTGATATTTCTCCTAGCAATCTTGATTCCAGCTTGTGCTTCATCCAGTCCAACATTTCTCATGATGTATCAATAACCTCAGATATGCAGATGACACCACATTTATGGCAGAAAGCAAAGAAGAACTAAAGAGCCTCTTGATGAAAGTGAAAGAGGAGAGTGAAAAAGTTGGCTTAAAACTCAAAATTCAGAAAATTAAAATCACGGCATCTGGTCCAATCACTTCATGGCAGATACATGGGGAAACAGTGGAAACAGTGACAGATTATTTTTGGGGGGGTACAAAATCATTTCAGATGGTGACTGCAATAATGAAATTAAAAGACGCTTACTCCTTGGAAGAAAAATTATGAACAACTAGCATATTAAAAAGCAGAGACATTACTTTGCCAACAAAGGTCCATCTAGTCAAAGCTACGGTTTTTCCAGCAGTCATCTATGGATGTGAGAGTTGGACTGTGAAGAAGGCTGAGTGCCAAAGAATTGATGCTTTTGAACTGTGGTGTTGGAGAAGACTCTTGAGAGTTCCTTGGACTGCAAGGAGAACCAACCAATCCATCTGAAAGGAAATCCGTCCTGAATATTCACTGGAAGGACTGATGCTGATGCCAATATTCCAGGACTTTGGCCATCTGATGCGAAGAACGGACTCATCTGAAAAGACCCTGATGCTGGGAAAGATTGAAGGCGGGAGGAGAAGGGGATGACAGAGGATGAGATGGTTGGATGGCATCACTGACTCAATAGATATGAGTTTGGGTAAACTCCGGGAGTTGGTGTTGGACAGGGAGGCCTAGCATGCTGCAGTCCATGGCACAAAGAGTTAGACATGAGTGACTGAACTGAACTGTGATTCTATTCCATATCATTTTCAAAGTTATGCATAATAGTGTTTCCCTTAATACCGTAGCTTTACAGAAGAATATTAGTATTTCCAGAGGATAATTTATGCATATATAAAACATAATACATGCATATTTATAAATAAGATAACATTGAGTTAAATATATAAAACATGCTATAATATATAATGTATGATATATATAAAGTAAAAAACATATATATGTGCATCAACCCCAGTAGTGCCTCATTTTTTTACGTAGTAAACACCTCCACACATTCTCAAATACTATTGGGGGTGGGCAGGCACTACTCTGAATGAAAAGCCAGGCAGATAGGTACAGACAGAATCTGATTCTATAATTATTTTTCACCATTTATAGCATAAAAATGAATCTCACAAATATTTGCTCCGTAAAACTACTTTACATGAACTTTCCTTCGCATTCTATTTTCCAGTCAGTGAACATAAACATTTTCTTATTTTAACATATCTCACAACTCAGTCTATTTTCCTCATGACTCCCTGGTCTAAATGCTCCTACAGAATTAACATTTTAATTTTGCTTATTTTGACAGGATACTTAATCCAGAACGCTTCCATGTTAATCAGTGGTTGTATTTTAAGTCTGGGTTTTATCATCTGCTATAGAAGTAAAGCACTGGATAGGATGCCATCCCATTAACATCAAGATAGGAAAAGCAGCAAAGAAAAGGAAAAGTGTCAGAAGGGCGATTGGGTGGTTTTGATTTTGAGTTCCATTCAAACAACTACAACACTTGTGGAAAAATAATCTGACAAACTTCACAGAAATTTTCAGGAGCCCAGAAGTTGGTCCAACTCCCTTTTTGGCCTGCTGCCACTAGTAAGGAAGTTTTGGGGTTTTTTTGCTTTCTGTCTAACAGGTTTCTTATATCCTACTTGCATCTCCCCTGTCACCCCCAATCATGTCAAAACAAGGCTGCTGTGTCTTGTGTTCCTTCAAAGTCCCATACAGGCAAAGAAAATCATTTACAACCTAGGTGCAAAATGCTTTCCTGGAAGCAAAGTCTATCATATATTCAGGCTTCTATGTTAGAAAATCTTGGTGCATTCCATGAAATATATATGCATACTAGTAGACTTTTGAAATTACAGCCTGCTGGATTTTCACAAAGTTTGGGCATGTTTGGACATATTCAGATCTAAGGAATAGGTTTTTATTTATCAGACATATTAATGTATATATTCAACAAATATTTATTAAGCATTACCATATACTAGGCTGTGTGTGTCACATGTCTGTAGTCATGGATTCAGACTGCTCTGTACCTGCTCTCAAGAAGTTTACGTTTTACTACAAGAAGGATTTAATTTCCTAGGAGATTATATTAGTCCTGCTGATTGTAGTAACAATAACCTTCAGAAAAGCCAACCAGTTACCAGAGTAATTAACCATAAATAGCAATTTAAAGATAAAAGGAATTAATATGAAAGTGAGTTTCTATGTCTTGAGTAAAAATCATTAAAGAGTACTTTAGCAAGACTAAAAGCATAATGCCAAAAGTAAGTTAAAACTTCACTTTCAACATAGCCTGCCAAAAATTAGCAAGAATTTTAATGATGAAAATAAAAAGGATAGATAATATTTATCATTTAATATATGATGTTTCCTTTCTTTTTTTCATTGGGACATAGTTCAGATGAACCTTTTGGCAGGGAAGGAATAAAGACATAGAAAAGGGACATGTAGGCATGGGGGAGAGGGGGTGGGGTGAATTGGGAGATTGGCATTGATGTATGTGATAGGTTGTCTTACAAGTGTTTCGATTCTTACAGAACTGTGGGAGGTACAATTAATATCCATATATTAAAATGGAGATGAAGATTAGGGAACTTAGTCAGACTTGCCTAAATTCCAGAGCCAGCAAAGAATTGAGCCTGGATTCAACCACAGTGAGTCTCTAAAACTCACCTTACTCTTTTTTCGTACCCTTAAGTCTACCACATTTGCAGATATGACATAGCCATTTGGTGTTTCAGTTTCGAAGATCCCCTGGAGAAGGAAATGGCAACCACTCCAATATTCTTGTCTGGGAAATCCCATAGAGAGAGGAACCTGGTGGGCTACAGTCCATGGGGTTTCAAAAGAGTTGGACACAACTAAACAACAATAACTAAACAGAAAAACACTAGTGGTAACAACAATAGTAGTAGTAGTAGTAGTAAGGACGATAGTAATAGTAGTAGTACAATTGGCAAATATATTAAAACTGATGCTATATATCCATTAGTTTAACCATTCATTCATTCATTTGTTTGGATAATAGTACTTTATTGATAGTACTCATACTCATGAATATTACTCATGGGCAGCAAAACACGAATCTATAACTCTGTTATTTGGCACAAATGTATACACCCTTGTAACTGACACTTTAATCAAGAGATAAAAGACTCTAAGTCCCCACAAGTTTTCTTCATCCCCCTTCCCAGTCATTCCCCACCCCACTCTCAGAATCAGGCCTACTCTTCTGTCCCTGGTAGATTAATGTTGCCTGCTTTTCCACTTAATATAGGCACAATTCTTCAGGTTGCCAACTTTTGTGATTGGCTTACTTGTCATTCAATGTTCATTTTTAAAGATTTATTTGTCTGTGTTTTTGTATCTATCAGTCTGTCCTGATGTATCTACAATGAGAATGTACCACAGTTTGTCTTTCCATTCTTCTGTTAATGGATACTTGTTTGTCGGTGGACATTTCTTTACTGTCTAGCTATTATGACTAAGGATCTCATGAACATTTTTGTATGAGTTATTGCATGAACTCTCTTCTCTTTGGTATATATGTATGACTGGAACTGCTGAGTCATAGGGTAGATTTAGTTACTATATTAGTTTTTCAAAGGGCTGTACTTTTTTTATACTCTGGCTGGCAGTATTTTAGAATTCCAGACAATCCACATTCTGGACTAAATTAGCAGTGACACCTCTTGTGATAACTCATGTTTGCTAAGGTATAGGTCAGAGTCTCACATGCTGTGAAGCTGAATTATGATTTCTCTGCCTCATTTAATTAATACTGAGTCCAGTTTACTCTCAGACTGCCATGGGAGACAACTATTACTGAATCATTTTGCAGATGAAAAGAATATAAGTTGTAATGTTACTTTCAATGGGCAAAATCCATTTTTATCAATCAATGTATATGTAGAATGGTTGTTGATTACAGTGAATGTGATTTAATTTGTGTAAAATAAATTATAAATATATCTTAATATGTGGAACAAGGTTAAGAACATTATATGTTAAATCTTTTCTTCTTTATATATATATATATTTTTTTTCCTTTGCCTTTCTTTATTCTCTCTCCCACTGAGTATGTGCTCACATCTCCTATCTACATACCTCTTACCTAGGTGATTGCCACCTTTGTTAATCTGTCTCAAATTCAATGTCTAGAATGAAGAGTTGCAGAACTGCCCATTTCTTTGACAGTACAATTCTGTGAGTTCCAACAGCTCTAAACTTTTGGAACTAATTTTGTTACTCACTATGCCTTGACTAATATTCAATAGATTTTCATTTGTGCATTCCTGATAACTCAGATATCCTCAAATAAAAGTTGGACCCTATTTCATACATTTATACCATCTCATGTGCAGCAAAGTTCTTGTTCTTGTAGTGATACATCTTGAACTCCAAAGCCCTGAGTGGAACACACAGTTCTTTGGCCAAATTTAGAGAGTAACGATCAACACAAGGCCACTTAATTCACAAATAACACTCCTCATTCCTTTAGTTTTCTTTTAAGAAATAAAAAGCAGTTTCCTTACTTTCTTTTCTTCCTTCTTTCTTCTTTCCTTCTTTTCTTCTTTCTACATTCAAAGACCAAAGTATGGCTCTGCAGTATCTACCTTCAAAGTTGACTCCTTGATATAGCAAGGCAAATCATAATGAATCTTTCAGAAAATGATTTCTCTCTTTTTCCATATATTGTCTTTGATCCAATATTATCATCCTTGATTAAATAGGCAACAAAAGTACAACAAAATAGACTGAGATTTCATTGCATGAGCAGGTGGTCAACTGTAAGTTTTCATATTGTTCAATTGTCATTTTAACAGGAATATTTTGACTTATTTCCACTCTGAGATGTGCATAACTCAGACTGAAATAGTGATTGCAGTGAATTCTACATTTTAACTAGATTTCTTATGGCTGGTGATTTGGGAGTTAAAAAAAGATAGAGAATTTAACAATTTCCACCATACCTAAGCCTCTTCCTCCTTTTTCCTTCCTAATTTTCTCTTGGATAAACTTACTTGGGAAATTTTCCTTTAAGCAAATTCCAAATTGGAAGTTTCTTAAAATATCTTTGGAAATACAGTATACTGATAATCTAGAATCTCTCAACTTCCAAACTTTTAACCTACTCTGATAATATATCAGTGCATTCCTGTATGTATCTGTGCACCCGTATAATGAAGAAGCTATACCAGAGATGAACTATTAAATTGTTATAATGATTTTCTAACTAATACAAATATTAAATATAGAAAAATTATGAACTCTTTAAAATGACAGTAATATATCTGAAACCACATTAATAATTATGAATTCAATATTTTCCAAGATAATATTCCATTAGAATAAGGATAAAAATAACATTTTTCATGTTTTTGTTACCTGAGCCTTGAGAAAAGTTTTAAAAAAGCACACAGATTGAATGATTTCCAGTATATAGGTTAAAAAAAAATTAAAAACACTAACCATAGTGAAGAAGTAAGTGTAAGGTCTAAGGGAAGTCTACAGCATCCCAAGAAAGGAAAAACATGGAGTGTACACCTTAGAGGAGAAGGTATGGTTCAGCCACCAGATAGCAGAATTCAATAGTTCAGCTAAGCTTGAACAGGTTGGGAGATTCTTGCTGGAAGGCAGGTGCAAGAGCAAGTGATGAGGAACTGGCCATGTGGGCCTGCAGTAAGAGTCCAGGAGTGCACGGACTTGAAGAAGGAGCAACAGTTCTGGGTGGACTCTGCAGCCCTCTGACTGCACACATAGGCTGTGTGTGGGCTCAAAGGAGAGGTAGCTTAGGATGTGACCCTTGCAGGGTTGGACACGACTGAAGCAACTTAGCAGCAGCAGCAGCAGCAGCAGCTTGCATCACAAGTGCTGCAAGCAGACAGTGTGGGAGCTATGATTTCTCTGTTGAGAGGACTGCAGAAAAGTGATCACCAGGTAGAGGTCCCAGGCCCCAGAGGGATCATGGCTGGGGCAGGCTCCACTGGATGGCCCTGCAAGCCCACTACCACCACCTCCTCTCCAGAAAATGACATTACTTGCTCTTCCTGCAGTGTCTTTCCAGCACACTCTGCCGAGAAATTTAACCTCATGCTCATTTTAAAGGGGAAATGCTTGAACAAATCCTACTGTTCACCACAGAACACATATTAAAGGATATATTCAGGGATGAGAGACAAATAACTGAAAACATTTCCCACCCTTGGCTACTTAGCTTCCATGTGTTCTCTTCTACACACTTGACCTCTCCAGAAACAGACACAACTTTTCATTTTACAAGTAAAGTTCTTATTCTTCCCCCAAACGGGAAGATACACAGTCCCAATGGTCACTATGTCCATCATAAACTGTATTAATTACTCCTCATATTCAATCACATATTTGTCTCAAAATATTCTGCAACCTCAACTTAAATCAATTTATCCTTCTTTATTACTTCTAATATTCCAACTATTTATTATTTCCAATAAATTATATTAACTTCCTATAACTTATATATAACTGTTTTCATATACAAGCAGAAAGAAGACAATGAATCATATATACAAATGAATGCATGCATCCAAAAAGCATAAAAAGCTTTTGCAAAACTACTATACCCCTCATTTCTGTAAATGGTCACAAGCTTATAGTTGATATCTATGGCAGCTTTCACCTGTCATTCCCATATTTCCCTTGACTTCAGCCAGAACCTCAACTGTTCTGGGTTCTCTACTTAATAGAGTGACTGAGATCTTCATTTCTGAAGAGCCTGAGTCCTCAGTCACCTTACCAACTGTAAGTTGGTATAGTTTTCCACAATATTTACATCTAGATGTGGAAATGCTAGGTGGGTCCCTGGAGATCCTGTGAATTTCACACATAGTTCTCTTTGTCTTTATTGTACAGCAATAACCAGATTTACCCCTTACCATTAGAAAATAAAATCAACTTCTAGGTTTCTTCCTTTTTAGCTCACCTCCCTTTTTTCTTTAATTTGTAGCATAAGGAACCAAAAATGAAATTCTCATCTTCCAATTTGGTTGGGCCATCAAATGCCCTGGTGGTGTGTGCTAAAATCTCCAAACCAGCAAAGCCCAACGTTGCCAGAAAGAGAAGCAACGAATGTGCAAGCGGTTATTAGGTATAATAATGACAGTAACCAGGTTTGCTTCCATTCCTTGATTCTGATTATGGGGAAGGGAAAAAAAAAAAAACTTGCTGTGCAACAACCTCTGATTAAAAGCATAAACTCCACTCTGTAAAATGGAACTTCACCCTTTCGCAGTGTTATTTCCCAACGGACACCATAACTGAGTCTTTAATAAGCCATTTCATCTTTCAATTAGGCCAGCTGCTTTTGGATAATGAGGTACATGATAAGGCTACTCAATTCCCAGGCATGAGCCTGCTGCACCACATTTGCTGTGAAATATATTTCTTGATCTGATGAAATGCTTTATGGAATATCATGATGGTAGATTAGGAACCCTGTACATCCACAGGTGATGTTAGAAGAAATATTACCAGTTAGGTAAGATAAATTCATGTCCAGGATATTTGCATATTCCAATAAAGACAAATATTGTTTCCATAATGGAAGGACAGTGTAATTGACCTGCCACTAGGTGGCAGGGTGGTACTCAGAAATGGTGCCATGTTGGGAATTTGGTGTTGATCTCCCAATGTTAGCAGATTAGGGTGTAGATTAGTGGCGGCCAGGTTAGCCTTAAAGGACTTCCCCGGTGGCTCAGCAGGTAAAGCATTTGCCTGGCAATGCAGGAGACCCAGGAGATGCGGGTTCAATTCCTAGATCAAGAAGATCCCCTGGAGAAGAAAACGGCAACCGGCCCCAGTATTCTTGCCTGGAGACTCCCACGGACAGAGAAGACTGTGTATAGCCAATAGGGTTGCAAAGAGTCGAACACAACTAAGCACGCAGGCACAGCATGGCAGGGCAGACAAACAGAAAACCTTAGTCGTGCTCTGAAGAAAGAAGGTTAACCTTAGTAAGAGGACGTTCATGCTGGGTCTCTGCATAGCCTTCATTTCTACCATCATGGACAATTTTTTCATGAGTCCATTGAGCAAGAATTGGGTTGGCTGGGAAAAGAGGCTGACTGATATCCAAGAGGGCATTATTTTGTCTACTTGTTAGTGAATCTCTTCTGCAGTGGATGCCTTTTGGTTAGCATTCACATAGAACAAAAAATTTCTCACATTCTCTGTGCATTCTGAGAGGCCCATATACATGTTTCCCCAGAGCATATTTGTTACCAATCTTCCAGTTTTATTCCTTTAAGTCCCTGGTTCAGACGATAAAGCATCTGTCTGCAATGCAGGAGACCCGGGTTTGATCCCTGGGTTGGGAAGATCCCCTGGAGAAGGAAATGGCAGCCCACTCTAGTACTCTTGCCTGGAAAATCCCATGGACCATGGAGTCTGGTAGGCTACCGTCCATAAGGTCGCAAAGAGTCGGACTCGACTGAGCGGCTTCACTTCCCTTTGAAGTGGGTTGCCATTTCCTAGTCCAGGGGGACTTCCCAACCTAGGAGTCGAACCTTCCCGACATCGCCTCTGCAACTCCTGCATTGGCAGGCGGGTTTTTGTTTGTTTTTTAAACCACTACAGCTACCTGGGAAGAACTGAATTATCAACAATTGCCCTAAATCAGTTCTTCACTTGGCCAGCATTCACTTCAGGTGCATTGAATAAAATAGACTTATGCCTCCTAGGAGGATTTTCCTTCACCAGTGTCTTTCAAGATGAATCCGGAATAGGGCTGAATTTTCATGCCAGTTAATTAAGTCTAATCTAGTGCTATAGTCCTTCTTTTTGATCTAATACCTTTGGAAACCATTTGCACACCTGTTCCCCAGGTCTCTGCCAGTACACAACAGCAACATTATTTTTCCTGGGTTACAGTGCCTAATTGTCACCCTGAAGCATGCTGAGATTTGGCTCTAGCTATGAGTAGATTTTTTTCTTTAGTCAACATTTTTTTCATTGCTATAAAATTTTTTTTTTTTTTACAATTTTTCAGAGGTATGATAAAGTCGATTGTGACTATCTTTGGTTAAGTATTCATTGATGTCGCTCTAACGATGATCTAGCTTTATGTGATGTTCAAATTATTCTCAGTTATTCTCGTTTTGCCCCTTTAAGTCAACACATGCGCACTTTTGATCAATAATAGTTTACCTCCTTAATTCTTAATCTTCCTGTGTGTATTATAGAGCTACTTCTCTTTCAGGATTTGGGAGATTAGTTATATTGTATGACACAGCACAATATCTGGCATGAAGAATTTCAATAGCTCTCCATGTTATATGGTAACATTAGCTCTCCTTCATGATTTGTATAGTTTCTTTTCTTCCTGAGTCATTCAGCACATATTTACTTACCACCTCTTAGATGCCAGGCAACTTGCTAACAATGGGAGACATATTAAGGAACAGGATACAACCCCTGTTCGAAAATGGTCTGTAGCCCAATGACAATTAAATAGGCAAGTACTATACTCGAAAGGGGGAAGCCACAGGTAGGCTTGGTACAGTTTTGAGGGAGATCAGAGAATCCTTTGCAGAGAAAATGATATTTGAAATTATTATTTTAGAGAAAGTACACAGGCTAAATTTTCTAAACTGAACAGAAGGAACAGTAGATGTTAGTCAATTTAAGGTAAAGAAAGAGGACAAACCCGGAATAGGAACTCTCATGAGCAAAGCCCCTAAAGTTGCCAAAGAGCATGAAATATTTGGGAAAATTTAAGAGGCTGGTTTATACTGGATGATTTGAGATTGAATAGAGACTATAATAAATGTTTTAAGAAAGAAAACACAATGATACTGTAAATATTTGTTAGACATTTAAAAAGACAAACCCTCAATTAATCCACAGAGAAAATACTACCTAATTCCATATATTATAAATTACAGAGACCACATTCTATTTATAAAACCATTCAACAAAAACATTCTATGTTTAAATTTACATGTAAGGAGAAAATTATAAATGAAAATTAAGTATCATATAGAAATAAAAGTTAGTAAATACAATATATATAATATTTTAGTTATAGGCATGGCCAAAATAACACTGAGGCATTCAGAATCTTTAACACAACGATTAGAAAAAAAGGTAATAAAGGAATCTAGGAAAAGCAAAATTACCTTTTAAAAGACAGAAGATATAAATTGCAACAGTGAGTCAATAAAATATAAAGCATTTTGGACTTAATATAATGGGAAATAATTTTAAGATTAGAATAGATTGGAATAGAATATATAATCTTCTGTTAATAAATCTAAAAATGGATTATTTCTAGCAAAATACAAACAAGCAAGTACATCTAAAAAAGTGTATAAATACATAATGAATTTAAAGAGGAGCTTTCAAAAATCGTAAATAAGAAACACTGATATAAAAAGATAAGCAATTGAATTATAAAAATGTGCCAAAATCTATGATCAGAAATTTCACAAAAGAGGAACTAGATAGGACTAATAAATCCATGAAAAAAAATGATCCACCTCACAAGTAATCGAGAAACTGCCACCTAAACTAATACTACCATATTGTTTGCATTGGGGGTTAAAAAAAATAAAAGAAGATAGTTCAGTGACATTCAGGATGGAAATCTATTACAGAGCGAAGTGTCAGACTGTCCCCCAGTGCCCTATTTATTTCTTTGGTCAGGCAGATTCCTCTAGTTAAGTTTTCCAGTTTTTCTTCAGTCCTGCACAAGTGGCTTCCCACCCTTCCTGTTTCCTAAACATGCTTGTATAGATCAAATTTACATATGGAGTCAAGCTCAGACTCTAATAATAAATGCTAGTAAGAAAGAATCTATTTTTTCTCTTCTTGGACTAAACATTAAAATAGATATTTCATGAAGCCTTTCAATATATATTTACATGAGTCTACCACATGTGAAAATCTTTCTCAGAGAACATATGTGATGAGGATCATATACATGTATTAGTTACTGAAAATGCCTAAAATGGTAGCCACCTTCATAGATAGTTTCCAGAAGCCCCAGTGCTTGGTCTTCATGCCCTTGTGTGTTTCTCTCCCTCATTCAATCAGGATTGGCCATGTAGCCAACAAAATATAGAGGAAGTGACAGCATCCTTTCTGAAGTGAGGTCATATAAAGCACTGTGCCTTCCTGGGTGGTCTCTCGGATTACTTGCTCTGGATAACCAGTCACCATGCTGTGAGGACACACCAGCAGCCCTTTGTCTTTGCCATGAGGTGCTGGGGCTTCCCAATAATAGCCAGGCCTTAACAGCCAAGTGAATGGCTGACCCTCCCACCAGTGAAGCCTTCAGTTGACTGTGGCCTGGCTACACCCTGAGTATAAACTTATGAGA